>CM021101.1:720516690-720668036 GCA_007115665.2 Sequoiadendron giganteum
GGATAAAGGATTAAGGGTTAAGGGTAGAGGGGAGAAAGATAGAGGGAGTGATTGAGTGAGTGAGAGATACCTAAGAGAGGGAGAGGCAGTAGGAGAGAGAGAATTGGGAGAAAGAAAGAGGGTGGGATGGTTAAGGGTAGAGGGTAGAGGGTAGAGGGTTTAATGTTTAAGGGTTAAGGGTTTAGGGTTAAGGATAGAGGGAGTGACTGAGAGAGAGAGAGAGAGAGAAAATTGAGAGAGGGAGAGGGGGTAGGAGGGAGAGACTTAAGAGAGAGAGGGAGGGGAGATATATAGACTATCCCTTATCCCCCCCTCTCTCTCAAGACTCTCCCCGGACTACCCCCTCTCTCTCTCTTAGGTCTCTCACTCACTCACTCACTCACTCACTCACTCACTCCCTCAATCTCTCTCCCCTCTACCCTTAACCCTAAACACTTAAAACCATATACCCTATACTCTTTATCTCTCTCCCACTCCCTCTCCCTCCCTCCCTCCCTCTCTCAATTCTCTCCCTACTACCCCCTCTCCCTCTCTCAAGTCTCTCTCAACCCTCACCCCGATACCCTCTACTTTAAACCCAATACCCTCTACCATCAACCCTATACCCTCAAACCTTAAACCCTTAAACCCAAGTAAACTCTATACCCTAATCCTTCAACCCTCAACCCTTAATCCCTTGACCCTTAAACCCTCTACCCTCTACCCTCTACCCTCTACCCTCTACCCTCTACCCTCTACCCTCTACCCTCTACCCTCTACCCTCAACCCTCAACCCTCAACCCTTAACCATCAACCCTCAACCCTTAACCCTCTACCCTATAAATTAAACCCTCAACCCTTAATTATCAACCCTTGACCCTTAATACCTCAACCCTAGGTAGGTAGGGGAACATAGGTGAGATACAGAGTGATGAAGGGAGAGGTAGGTAAAAAAAGGGATAGGGGAGATAAATATAGGTAGAGGGGGTAGGAGATGTAGAGAGAGTAGAGATAGAGATAATTAGAGAGGGGAGGAAGGGACAAGTAGGGAGGAGATATAGGTGTGTGTGTGTGTGTTTGTGTGTGTGTGTGTGTGTGAGAGAGAGAGAGAGAGAGACGGTTGAGATATAGTGATGGAGGGAGAAGTTGGTAAAGAGAGGGGGAGGGGAGATAAAGATAAATATAGAGGGAAGGATATGTAGAGAGAGATGATAGAGAGAAGTGGAGAGTGGAGGGATGGTGGGAGAGGGAAGGAGGATATTGAGGTGAGTGTGTGTGTGAGGGAGAGAGAGTGAGAGGAGAGAAAATGAGGGGACATAGGAAGGGGGAGAGAGAGAAATAGATTAGATAGGGAAGGGGGGAGAGATATAGGAGTAGAGAGGGAAGGAGAGAGTAAGAGAGAAAGATGGGTGAGGGAGAAAGTGGTATGTAGTGGAGTGAGAGGTAGGTAGAGAGGGAAGGAGAGAGGGATGGATAGGAGGGAGAGAGGGAAGGAGGGAAAGTGAGATGGAGAGAGTGGTGAGATAGAGAGTAGAGAGGTAAGGAGAGAGAAATAGGTATAGAGGGACAACTAGGTAGAGAGAACTAGAGAGGGAATCTTAGGTCTCTCACTCATTCACTCCCTCTCTCTATCTTAGGTCTCTCTTTCTCACACACTCACTCACTCCCTCTATCTCTCTCCCCTCTACCCTAAACCCTAAACCCTAAACCATTAAACCCTCTACCCTCTACACTTAACCCTCCCTCCCTCTGTCTCTCTCTCTGTCTCTCTGTCTCTCTCTCTCTCTTTCAAGTCTCTCCATACCACCCCCTCTCCCTCTCTCAGGTCTCTCTCTCACTCACTCAATCCATCTATCTCTCTCCCATCTCCCTCCCACTCTCTCTCTCCCTCTATCTCATGTATCTCCCCCCACCCCCTCCATCTCTCTCAAATCCCTCTATCTTGAGTACTCCCTCTCCCCCGAGTACTCCCTCTCCCTCTCACCCCCTCTCTATCTCTCAAGTCTCTCTCTCTCTCTCACTCCTTGTATCTCTCCCATCCCTCTATCTCTCACTCCCTCTCTCTCCTACTCTCTTAGGTATCTCTTTCCCACCCCCTCTCTCCCACTTTGTCTCCCTCTCCTTCTCTCTCGGGTGTCTCCCTCCCTCTCTCTGTCTCTATGGATTAGGGTTTAAGGGTTGAGGGATTAATCCTCACTTATGTCACAATCCCTCTCTATCAAGCCTCACTTACCTCCCACCCCCTCTCTCCCACTTTAACTCCCTCTCTCTGAAGTCTCTCCTTTTTAGAGGAACATATTTGGCGCTCGCCAAATGGGTTTTACCTTGAAATGGTAAAAATAAGGGTTGACCCCATGATTCAGGCCTACATTCTCCTGTGTTTGTCTGGTTCAATGCTTTATCCGAGTCAGAAATGCCTTTTTTCTACAGTTGACTTCATATTATACCAATCTATGCTTGATCCATCACCTTTTTACCACCAATCTACATGGTTGACAATGTAGAAGAAGATATTTTGAAGTTTCTACATCATTTTACATTATCTGAGGTAATATATTCATTTTGGTAAATTGAAATGTTTGTCTTTAGTATATTTGTTTGTTTTTGACAATATAAACTAAATTTCCTTAATGATTTTATTAATCATAACAATTGGACTTAGAATTCAACATTGAATTAGATGGGATTTGCATAAAAAAGTTCAATTTTTATGAGTTTGAAGAACAAAAAAAATAAAAAACATGACATTTACTTCACATAAATTTACTTATGAATTCTATTTGCATTGCTTATAGTAGTCCATTTCCAGCATGGCTAGTGGAATTCACTGTATTTCATTCTTTTTCCAACTAATTTGGAAAAATTTTATTTTCATCTAATTTGGAAAACCTCATTGCCAAAGAAATAGTGAATAATGATAAGATATAGCATCACAAACCCTTCTTTGAATCCATATTCTTCATGACTTTGTTCACAATCAAAAATTTGGTTTTGAGAAAAATAAACACAAGAGTCTCTAGTTTTCATTTAGGTGGCAACAATTTATACCCTAGGTTTGTGATTCTCATTGATTTGTTGTATTGAATGGTTTCCACCCCTCTCTGCATCAATTTTTTTATAAAATGCATTACTTACTTTTGTTCTATGTGTGTTTGTGGACATGTAGCATTGAAGGTCATGCCGAGGAAATGACCAAAGCCTCTAACACCACAAGAGCATGCAGTTAAAAATGCAAGGAGAAGAGAATCAAAAAATGTAGCTTGTGAAGCAAAGGAATTGCAGCCCATACAGCCACAAACTTATGTGCAATCTAAGAGAGATGTCAAATTGGAAAAACAAAGGGCACGAATGAGGAAAGTTCATGGAAGTACAGGAATGAATATAGAAGTTGGGGCCACATCATTAACCAAAGGTGAAGCTCAGTGCACATCTCCAGTTGAAGACACATTGACAACAACATGTGGTTTTCCAGGTACATCGGAAATCACATCTCCAATTGAAGACACACCATCAAAAACATTGCGTTTTGAAAGTACATCAGCAAACACATCTCTATTTGAAGGAACTCCACAAACGACGTCTCAAGTTGGAGGTACAACATTGTTTACATGTCAATCTCAAGGTATGTCATCAATTGCACCTCCAATTGAAGGTACACGATCTATCCCCGATGTTGTTGACCTTCCCAATATTGACACAAATTTACATTTGAGAGCTCCTCCTAGAGTTTTGCATAGAAAACCTACATTTTTTATTGATATTGATTTCAATGTTTTGAAATGGATGCCTAATAAGATTCCAAAACGTACATGTCAAAGATATGCAGAAAGGATATGGAGTTTGTTTTTTGCGAAGCTAAGTGAGGGTGGAAGATGCCAACTATTTTTTGAAATGATGAGGCAACTCAAATTTAGGCCCACCATGAAGGCTCTTGGGCTAAGAGTTTTGAATGACTCAAGTGAAAATTCCATTGTAAGGAACTTGATGAGTGCATACGAGAGCGTGGGTTCCACCTCACGCATGAAGGATAGTTGTGCCACATGACGTGTGATGACAACAACACTGTTAAGCAGTCAAACAAGGAACAAGGTGAACCTTACAAAGGCAAGTAAGTCTTTTAAAATAAGTAGATCATCTCTAATGAGAGCCAAAGGAAGGCGTGAAAGAGTGGAGGATCCAAATAGCAATGAGTTATGGGCATTGTTCGGGTAGAGTGCCACGGAAAGACATAGGAATTGCTCAAGGCTTGAGATCTTTAATTGTGAATTATTGGAAGGATAAAACAAGGACCTCTCCTAATCAAAGAGATGTTGTAAGAAGGATAATTGGTAGTATAAACCATGAGCCACATCCAATGCATTATTTGAATACCACTCAAACCCAATTTTTTGCTGATTTTGTACAAAAGTTTCCTGAAATTAAAATATGTCAAAGGTATTTTGAAATGCTAAAGCCTTTTTATGTCAAAATAAATCACACAAGCACTACTTGTTGTTGTAGGGTTCATATTGAGTTTTCTAACCATTATGATGTTTATCAACGTATATGTGTATATATGCATATTGACAATGTTTTGCAGGAATGTAACATAATGCCTCCACCTAAATCATCAAGGAAATTTTTGTCTTCCATTTTATGTGAAAGAGAGGATGGTCAAATTTTTTACAAAAAATCATGTTTGGATGGCACATGTGATCATTGTGATGGCATGCAACATTTTCCAATTTGCCAACACATGGCTAGTACACACACAATTGGAGACAAAATTGTGGAATTTGGCAAATATACAACAGTGACATACAGTCTAAAAGATGGGAAAGAAGCAAAGAAGTGTGAATTGGTTAGTGATAAGATTCTACTGTATCAGTTTATGGGCATTTTTCGTGATCGGGTGGTTTATGATTATGCAATGCATACACACAAAGCACAATGGTTGGACTCACAATTCAAGTTATGCAAGGACACATTTCCACTTTGTCATATCATTATCAGTTGTCGACTTCACTGAGAACTACACACTACAACCACAGAATGAGGTGCAATCACAATACTACAACTCTGTGCAGGTTTCTATATTTGTACATATAGCATTCATTCATGCAAATGATAGTACAAAGGAAAATAGGAAAGTATTGAGGGAGTATTACTTTTACATCAGTGATGATCGCACACATTCTACAGAGTTTGTTCAAGGTTGCTTTCATATGTTCTATGCCGATCTAGCTAGCAGGGGCATACCATTTAGTCAACATATCATATGGTCAGATAATTGTACATCACAATTCAAGAACGCCAAAATGTTTTACTGGTTGAGCAAGATGCATAGGATTAGTGGTGCTCAACATATGCGGAACTTCTCAAAGGTTAGGCATGGAAAGGGGGAGCATGATGGAGCGGGTGCATGTATCTAGCACGAGAAGAGTTAAAGTACACAAACAGTGTAAAGTTGAGAGATGCAAGATCAATTGTCCAGTGGTGCAATGGTTCAATGGGTCTAGGTAGTGAAGGCAATTCTTTAGTTCGTAGATTTTTTCATTTAGTAGATGATACTAACATTGCAAAATATAAGGATTGTTGTACACTAACAAGATCAAGTGAGCTACACTCTTTTAGAAGCTCTAATGTAGGTACATAGACTATCCATACAAGGAAGATGGCATGCTTTTGTTATGCATGCACACTTCAATCATGGAATGATTGTGAGTCAACAGAGTGGGTTGATGAATGGTCTGTAAGAAGTTTAACCCCACTTGAGACTTATCAGCTCCCGACGGCTCTACAAATCACAGAGATGCAATCATCCATTGACTTTGATCATGTATCGGACCTACTAGAACCAGGTAATATATATTACTTACAAGTTTTATTATGTTGCTCAGTAAATAAATCTAACAAGATGAACATATCAATGCAGGGCACGTTTATGTGGTAATTGTAGATGAAGACAATGAAGAGGGTATAGATTATTACCTTTGTCATTGTATTGAGGCCAAAAAGAAATTGGAGTCCCCAGTTATAGACGGAGAAAACATAGAATATCCTACAGGTTCGGTGGTTGCTATTGGAACATGGCTTCGAAGGTATCCAGTTAAGAATGTTGCAGTTTGGTTGTTTGAGGACTTCGACACGCATCGTAAAATTTGTCACTATTTGAACCTTGTCATCGCCATCAACGTTCATTTGATCAAATATAAGGGTAGACTTGTGAACAAGAACTTGTGGAAAGTGTGTGAGTCTGACCACAAGGCAATACTCGACACAGTAAATACTAGAGCAGACCCAGATGGTTCCCTGGATTGATTTGTAAGTATGCACATTGAATTTATAAAGCCATGTTATTGATCACTCTTTTGGACCAACACCTTGCAATAAGGCTTTTTCACGATTACTGTTTGATGTCATATGCATTTACGACTGTCATTGATCCTTTTCTGATTGTGACTATAGGTAATACTGAATTTTGTCAAAGTATATAAGAAAAGAACAACATCGGTTGCTAGTGCAAGTGTTCAGTGGTATGAGAAACATCGGTTACTAGTGCATTTTCTAGTTGTCAATCTTCTCTTTCTTTTCCATCTCCTAGATTTATCAGATTCTTATATGCTTAACCGTTTTATGTTAAGCCTCTCAGTGATATATTTGAAATTTATACGTAGAGCCATCGAGAGATGATAAAGTAGGGAAGGGGCACATCACCATTGTAGGACCTTCAATCAACCTCCTTATCTAGCATGCATGAAGGTGATAGTAGGTCTCGTCAGCTGTATGACTAACATGATTTAGTTATTGCTCTTTTAATGATTTTTATGTGAGTCTATGTCTAAGATTGAGAGGCTTTTGCAGGTTTTTTGTGGACCAAATTCCTATGACACTACACAACCACAGAGAGGCTACTACCCATGTGTTTCATAGGGAGCAGGGGATGTACATCTTTTGAACCATTTTGGAATGCAAATAGTTGGGCTACCTGAGGTGGAATGGAAAAAAGAAACTAGGCAGCAACTCCTTTCGTCCTTTTCTCAAGTACAATATATTTCATGATTTGTGTTGGAAATGGGAGGATTATTTCCCTGAATGTATTGCTACAAGTATTGATAAATGGGAGGATTTTCAAGATGTTCTTCCATCACTATTGTAATATTTGTCATTGACTTACTATATTTTTTAAAGACTCCACATTCATAAGGACCTATTGCTGCATACACAACCATAGCTCTTGGAGTCTTTAGACACTGACTGACATAGACTTGACACTCATAGGACATTGAATGTGGTGAGTGAATTTGATTGTCAAGCACTTTATAATCATAAACTCATTGTACTTAACAAATGATCACTACTCATTTCTAATCTGTCCTTTTCATTTTCACATTGCCATGTATAGTGACCCTTCATAGTTCCCTTGTGTTCATACATTCATGATGCTTGTCTTAATGAATAACCTTCCTTTAAATATATTGTCCTTTGATGAAGTGACAAGGTTGGGGCAACATATGCCTCAAAGAAATTGATGCAACCTAGGTCATCTCTAACATACCTTAGGGTATGACATTCAACAAAACAACTACTATGGTTCAACCGACTCAATCCCTTAAGGGTGCAAAGTGCAAAAGGACAACAATATTTGACAGGGTATTACTCGTAAACCATGGTGATTACGAAATATTTGTCTGAACCTATGAGTTCATGTTGGGCCCCTCTACAATAACCTTTCTCGGTTTTCGCTATCTCAGAGGCTTTTTCCTATGGTGGCGAATTTTCACTCGAGGAAAAAGTTATCAAATGCAAGTAGTTGAAAGTTGCAAAGTGGTGCAACTTTCGTTTTGCAGCTCGTGTGACCAAACAAACTATTCCAACACATCTGGGTGGGTACATTTATGCTAGGAATGGTCCTCTTTCACACCTAAACACGTGGAATCGCTCTGACCTACGTTCAACCGGATCGATCCCTTAAGGGTCCAAAGTGCAAAATGGCTGTGAAATTTAGTATGCTATTACTCGGACACCGTGACACTTAGAAACTTCTCGTCTAAACCTATGAGTTAATGTTGGGCCCATCTACAATAACCTCTCTCAGTTTTTGCTATCTCGAAGGCATTTTCTTGTGTTGGCGAATTTTCAGTCGGGGAAAAAGTTGTCAAATGCAAGTAGTTGAAAGTTGCAAAGTGGTGCAACTTTCGTTCTGCAGCTCGTGTGACCAAACGGACTGTTCCAACACATCTGAATAGGTACGTTTACACTAGGCATGGTCCTCTTTCACACCTAAACACGCGGAATCGCTTCGAGCTACGTTCAACTGGATCGATCCTTTAAGGGTCCAAAGTGCAAAATGGCTGCGAAATTCAACATGCTATTACTCATAAACCGTGGTGATTACGAAATCTTCGTCTAAACCTATGAATTCACATTGGGCTATTCTACAATAACCTTTCTCGGTTTTCGCTATCTCTGAGGCTTTTTCCTATGGTGGCAAATTTTCACTCGAGGAAAAAGTTGTCAAATGCAAGTCGTTGAAAGTTGCAAAGTGGTGCAACTTTCATTCTGCACCTCGTGTGACCAAAAAAACTGTTCCAACATGTCTGGGTGGGTACATTTACACTAGGAATGGTCCTCTTTTACACCTAAACACGCGGAATCGCTCCGAGCTACGTTCAACCAGATCGATCCCTAAAGGGTCCAAAGAGCAAAATGGCTGCGAAATTCAATATGCTATTACTCGGACACCGTGATGATTAGAAACTTCTCATCTAAACCCATGAGTTCACATTGGGCCCATCTACAATAACCTCTCTCGAAGAAATTTTCCTGTGCTGGCGAATTTTCACTCGGGGAAAAAGTTGTCAAATGCAAGTAGTTGAAAGTTGCAAAGTGGTGCAAATTTCGTTCTGTAGCTCGTGTGACCAAAAAAATTGTTCCAACACATCCGGGTGGGTACGTTTATGCTAGGAGTGGTCCTCTTTCACACCTAAACACGCGGAATCGCTCTGACCTACGTTCAACCAGATCGAT
Source organism: Sequoiadendron giganteum (assembly GCA_007115665.2). NCBI lineage: Eukaryota > Viridiplantae > Streptophyta > Pinopsida > Cupressales > Cupressaceae > Sequoiadendron > Sequoiadendron giganteum. The sequence continues at coordinate 720,525,679 of CM021101.1, forward strand.
CCCTTAAGGGTCCAAAGTGCAAAATGGCTGTGAAATTCAACATGCTATTACTCAGACACTGTGGTGCTTAGAAACTTCTCGTCTGAATCTAAGAGTTCATGTTGGGCCCATCTATAATAACCTCTCTCAGTTTTTGCTATCTCGAAGGCATTTTCTTGTGCTGGCGAATTTTCACTCGGGGAAAAAGTTGTCAAATGCAAGTAGTTGAAAGTTGCAAAGTGGTGCAACTTTCGTTCTATAGCCCGTGTGACCAAATGGACTGTTCCAATGCATCTGAATAGGTACGTTTACGCTAGGCATGGTCCTCTTTCACACCTAAACACATAGAATCGCTCTGAGCTACGTTCAACCAGATCGATCCCTCAAGAGTCCAAAGTGCAAAATGGCTGCGAAATTCAACATGATATTACTCGTAAACTGTGGTGATTACAAAATCTTTGTCTGAACCTACGAGTTCACATTGGGCCCCTCTACAATAACCTTTCTCGGTTTTCGCTATCTCGGAGGCTTTTTCCTATGGTGGCGAATTTTCACTCAAGGAAAAAGTTGTCAAATGCAAGTAGTTGAAAGTTGCAAAGTGGTGCAACTTTCGTTCTGCAGCTCGTGTGACCAAAAAAACTGTTCCAACATGTCTGGGTGGGTACATTTACACTAGGAATGGTCCTTTTTCACACCTAAACATGCGGAATTGCTCTGAGCTACGTTCAACCGGATCGATCCCTTAAGGGTCCAAAGTGCAAAATGACCGCGAAATTCAACATGCTATTACTCGGACACCGTGACGCTTAGAAACTTCTCATCTAAAACTACGAGTTCACGTTGGGCCCATCTACAATAACCTCTCTCGAAGATATTTTTCTGTGCTGGCGAATTTTCACTCGGGGAAAAAGTTGTCAAATGCAAGTAGTTGAAAGTTGCAAAGTGGTGCAACTTTCGTTCTGCAGTTCGTGTGACCAAACAAACTATTCCAACGCATCCAGGTGGGTACGTTTACACTAGGAATGGTCCTCTTTCACACCTAAACATGAGGAATCGCTCTGAACTACATTCAACCAGATCAATCCCTTAAGGGTCCAAAGTGCAAAATGGCTGTTAAATTCAGCATACTATTACTCGGACACCATGACGCTTAAAAACTTCTCGTCTAAACCTACGAGTTCATGTTGGGCCCATCTACAATAACCTCTCTTAGTTTTTGCTATCGGTTTTCACTATCTCGAAGGCATTTTCCCGTGCTGGCGAATTTTCACTCGGGGAAAAAGTTGTCAAATGCAAGTAGTTGAAAGTTGCAAAGTGGTGCAAATTTTGTTCTATAGCTCGTGTGACCAAATGGATTGTTCCAACGCATCTGAATAGGTATGTTTATGCTAGGAATGGTCCTCTTTCACACCTAAACACGCGGAATCGCTCCGAGCTACGTTCAACTGGATCGATCACTTAAGGGTCCAAAGTGCAAAATGGCTGCGAAATTCAACATGCTATTACTCGTAAACCGTGGTGATTACAAAATTTCTATCTGAACCTATGAGTTCACGTTGGGCCCCTCTACAATAACATTTCTCGGTTTTTGCTATCTCAAAGGCTTTTTCTTATGGTGGCAAATTTTCACTCAAGGAAAAAGTTGTCAAATGCAAGTAGTTGAAAGTTGCAAAGTGGTGCAACTTTCATTTTGCAGCTCGTGTGACCAAAAAAACTCTTCCAACGCATCTGAGTGGGTACGTTTACGCTAGGAATGGTCCTCTTTCACACCTAAACACGCGGAATTGCTCCGAGCTACGTTCAACCGGATCGATCCCTTAAGGGTCCAAAGTGCAAAATGGCTGTGAAATTCAGCATGCTATTACTCAGACACCGTGATACTTAGAAACTTCTCATATAAACCTACAAGTTCATTTTGGGCCCATCTACAATAACCTCTCTTGGTTTTCACTATCTAGAAGGCATTTTCTTGTGCTAGCGAATTTTCACTCGGGGAAAAAGTTATCAAATGAAAGTAGTTGAAAGTTGCAAAGTGGTGCAACTTTCGTTCTGCAGCTCATGTGACCAAACGGAGTATTCCAACACATTCGAATAGGTACATTTATGCTAGGCATGGTCCTCTTTCACACCTAAACACGCAGAATCGCTCCAAGCTACGTTCAACTGGATCGATCCCTTAAGGGTCCAAAGTGCAAAATGGCTGTGAAATTCGACATGGTATTACTCAGACACCATGATGCTTAGAAACTTCTCGTCTAAACCTACAAGATCATGTTGGGCCCATCTACAATAACCTCTCTCATTTTTCGCTATCTCGAAGGCATTTTCCTATGCTGGCAATTTTCATTCGGGGAAAAAATTGTCAAATGCAAGTAGTTGAAAGTTGCAAAGTGATGTAACTTTCGTTCTGCAGCTCATGTGAGCAAACAAACTATTCTAACGCATCCGATTGGGTACATTTACACTAGGAATGGTCCTATTTTACACCTAAACACGCAGAATTGCTCCGAGCTACGTTCAACTGAATCGATCCCTTAAGGGTCTAAAGTGCAAAATGGCTGCAAAATTCAACATGCTATTACTCAGACACCGTGATGTTTAGAAACTTCTCGTCTGAACCTACGAGTTCATGTTGGGCCCATATACAATAACCTCTCTCGGTTTTTGCTATCTTGAAGGCATTTTCCTGTGCTGGTGAATTTTCACTCGGGGAAAAAGTTGTCAAATGCAAGTAGTTAAAAGTTGCAAAGTGGTGCAACTTTCGTTTTGTGGCTTGTGTGAGGAAACAGATTGTTCCAACGCATCTGAATAGGTACATTTACGCTTGGTAGGGTCCTCTTTTACACCTAAACATGCAGTATCGCTCCGAGCTGTGTTCAACCAGATCGATCCCTTAAGGGTCCAAAGTGCAAAATGGCTGTGAAATTTAGCATGCTATTACTCGGACACCGTGATGCTTAGAAACTTCTCATCTAAACCTACAAGATCATGTTGGGCCCATCTATAGTAACCTCTCTCAGTTTTCACTATCTAGAAGGCATCTTCCTGTGCTGGCGGATTTTCACTCGGGGAAAAAGTTGTCAAATGCAAGTAGTTGAAAGTTGCAAAGTGGTGCAACTTTCATTCTGCAGCTCGTGTGATGAAACAAACTGTTCCAACGCATCCAGGTGGGTACATTTATGCTAGGAATGGTCCTCTTTCACACCTAAACACTTGGAATCGCTCCGAGCTACGTTCAACCGGATCAATCCCTTAAGGGTCCAAAGTGCAAAATGGCTGTGAAATTCAGCATGCTATTACTCGAACACCGTGATGCTTAGAAAATTTTCATTTGATCCTACATGACCATGTTGGGCCCATCTACAATAACCTCTCTCGGTTTTTACTATCTGGAAGGCATTTTCCTGTGCTGGTGAATTTTCACTTGGGGAAAAAGTTGTCAAATGCAAGTAGTTGAAAGTTGCAAAGTGGTGCAACTTTCATTCTGCAGCTTGTGTGACCAAAAAAATTGTTCCAACGCATCCGAGTGGGTACGTTTACACTAGGCATGGTCCTATTTCACACTGAAACACGCGGAATCACTTTGAGCTACGTTCAACTGGATCGATCCCTTAAGGGTCCAAAGTGCAAAATGGCTACAAAATTCAACATGCTATTACTCAGACACCGTGATGCTTAGAAACTTCTCATCTAATCCTACAAGATCACGTTGGGCCCATCTACAATAACCTCTCTTGGTTTTCACTATCTTAAAGGCATTTTTCTGTGCTGACAAATTTTCACTCGGGGAAAAAGTTGTCAAATGCAAGTAGTTGAAAGTTGCAAAGTGGTGCAACTTTCGTTCTGCAGCTCGTGTGACCAAATGGACTATTCCAATGCATCCAAATAGGTACTTTTATGCTAGGCATGGTCCTCTTTTGCACCTAAACACGCGGAATCGCTCTGAGCTACGTTCAACCAGATCGAACCTTAAGGGTCCAAAGTGCAAAAAGGCTGCAAACTTCAACATGCTATTACTCGGACATCGTGATGCTTAGAAACTTCTCATTTGATCCTTTGAGATCATGTTGCACCCATCTACAATAACCTTGCTCGGTTTTTGCTATCTCGAAGGCATATTCCTGTGCTGGCGAATTTTCACTCGAGGAAAAAGTTATCCAATGCAAGTAGTTGAGGCATATTATCAAACAATTCACTGCCTTGTCTATGGCTTGTCATGGCATTCCATCACCATGAGACCACTTTTCTTTGAGACATTTTTTGAAAAATTTCAATGGCTTGTCTATGCTATTGCTTACTATTATGCTTTCCTAGATTTTTTCCAAGCATCCATAGCTTGTTCGAAAGCATCCGTTTTAGGCTTTAACCCATAGCAAAAAGGCAATGAACTATTTGAAAAAATGCCTCAAAGAAATGTGGTCTCATGGAATGCCATGACATGCTAAAGCAATTGGCAGCTGCTCCTAGTTATTAGTTATGCAATGTGAAGTAATTGCATAACTGCTTAGGTTGACTTTGTCAAAAGCTATAATGTAATTGAAATTTTGTCATCTATCAACATCTAGTTATTCATTATGCAATGTGAAGTGATGCTTTGAGTTTGAAAGATGTGCAATGCATGAATAAAAAACTACAAAAATCTATTTTCTACATTTCATTAGTTAAACTCTTTATTTTATTTTCTCTCTATATCTTTATGCTATGGAAATGCCTTTCGATTTCAAAAAAGATAGTTTTTATCTCTTGCTATACAATTTTTTATGTTTTTTTTATCTCTTGTTATAAAAAGGAGCAGATATACAATGTTAAAGAAGAGTGAAAGCACAACTAAATTTATCATTTCAAAGCAATTTTTTTGATGCATTTTTTTAAACAGTTCACTGCCTTCTCTATGCTATTGCTAACTATTATGCTTTTGATATATCTTTCGAAGCATCCATAGCTTGTTCAAAATCACTTATTTTAGGCTTTTAGCCATAGCAACAAGGCAATGAACTATTTGAGAAGATGCTTTGGTAGACATGTATGAAAAATATGGTAACATAGACAAGGCAGGGAACTATTTGAAAAAATATCTCAAAGAAATTTGGTCTCATAGAATGCCATGATAAGAAAATACAATTGGCAGTTGCTCCTAGTTATTAGTTACGCAATGTGAAGAAATTGCATAACTGCTTAGGTTGACTTTGTTCAAACTATATTGTAATTAAATTTTCAGCATCCAAATCAGCATCTACTTATTAGTTATGCAAAGTGAAGTAACGCTTTGACTTTGAAAGATGTGCAATGCAATGTAATCAATGACATGAATAGAAACTACAAAAATCCATTTTTTACAATTCATTAGTTAAAATATTTATTGTATTTTCTCTCTATATTTCTATATGCTATGTAAATACCTTGCAATTGTATTTAAAAGGCTTAATAGGTCAGTTAGGTGGTATTTGCAAAATCAAGTTGTGAATGAATGGTAATTAAGAGAAAAATTGGCAAATTGCCATCTTAGAAGTCTAACAAAGGGTGGTTATGGTGGTTGATTGGATCAAGGGGTAGTTGGAAGGTGGTATCAAGATATATTTCTGTAATACCCCGAGTTGAGGGTTGATTTTGTTTAGTTTCTAATAACAAAATATACTTGAAAACACTGATCACTAGTTTTCTTTGTTTTCCTGAATTTTCTTTGCCTTGCACAGGCCCATACAAGTCTATCATGACTTGAGGCTTGGATACTTGATTGAATATGTTTTTACTCTCTTTGCATCTATTCTGAAGGTTTAAATCCATCGTTGGTGTGTGTGGGATCAACAAACTTGGTTACTGCTCTGTTTTTTGTGTTAGGGGTTTTGAGGGCAACACCATGACACATTAGCCAATCCACCTACTGTTCTGACCCTGTTGCTCGATGGATTGGCCTGTACCATGATTAGTTTGGTTTATGAATACTTTGGAGGCCAAGAGAATGAATAAACTCAGTGGGCTGTGAAGTTCTAATGTTGTTTAGGGGTGTTTCCACCATGAAAGTAAGGAACTCAAGTACTTAATATGAGAAATACTAAAAGGTATGGGATTGTGAGTGTCCTTTAAGTTAGGGTAGAGGTATTGTGGGGTGTTTTCACCTTTGGAAGGATTGGGGGAGGTCTGGAGTTATGAGTTTCTTTAAAACCCTTCTTTTTGTCAAAGGTTTAGGACGGTTTGTGAGTAGAGGAATAGAAAAAGTTCTTGGGGCTCTTAAAATGGGAGAATCCTGAGTTTGGTGAGCATCCCTAAGACTCTTTCAAGTTTCTTTGGTTTGGAGGTGAGTTTGTGAGGGGGTTCCTTTGGAAATCAGGCCTAATTGTGAAGCCTAGAGCGAGGGAGGTGTATTGAAAGTTCATGTTGGTCCAAAAGAGTTACTGTTGGTTATGGGCATTGGGGAGAATATGGTTGTTGGAAAATTAATTAAAAATCCTTACCAAGCCTCGAAGGAGAGATTGGAAGAAGTTTTGTAATAATTTTACACAATAAACACCACAGTTTTGAGCAATTTTCTAGAAAAATACTGTTTTCTTGATCTTTTTTAGTGTTGTACGGGCACATACAAGTTCTTCATGGTCTAATAATTTTAGAGGATCTGTCTATATGTTTTCTAATTAATTTATTTTTTATTTTGTATCTTAACTCTTTGTTTGTAGAGAGAACCAACACAAACAGTGACTGTCCCAGTGTTGTTGAATCAAGGGTTTGAGGGGAAATTTAGAGGATGTGTCTCTATGTTTTCTAATTCATGGTCTAATAATTTTAGAGGATGTGTCTATATGTTTTCTAATTCATTTATTTTTTATTTGGTATCTTAACTCTTTGTTTGTAGAGAGAACCAACACAAACAGTGACTGTCCCAGTGTTGCTGAATCAAGGGTTTGAGGGGAAATTTGTGATGTAACAATCAATCCACCTATTGTTTGCTACTTTATCTTGGTGGATTGATTGAAAACATGTTATAATAAGTGTTTCAACTCATTTTGGAATAAGGAGTCATAATTATGTGGTGTTTTTGTGATTGTTCTAAGACTGAACAAGGGTTTTCCAACATGGAAGTGAGGAACCAAAGAGAGGTTTTTAAGAATTAATGCCTGTAAGGGTTATGTGAGGGTCTGATGAGTCCGTGCAGAAGTATTTTGAGGTGTTTGGGGCTTTGGAAGTGTTGAGAGAGGTCTGGAGTTGTATGTTTCTTTAAAACCCTTGATTTTGTGAAGGTTTAGGAGGGTTTCTTGGGTTTTGTGAGTTAGAGGCTCTGTAGACACAAACTAATAACAAAATTTGAGGTTTGGCACCATGACCTAAGACTGTCCAAGGTGTTTGGATAGATACCTAAAGTTGGAAGGGTGGTCCCTTTGGAAAAAAAGGGCTAATTGTGAAGCCAAATTTGAAGTAGGTGTGTTGAAAGTCTATGTCGGTCCAAAAGAGAGACCACAGATTCTAGTGTTTTGGAAAGGTTGGGAGAAATCTGGCTAAAATTGAGTTTTGAGTACTACAAGAATAACCAGTCACAATTGTGAGTTTTGGAAACCTTGATGAATCTGACTTAGGGATTGTTGTCAATTGATTCAATTGTCATTGTATGAATGTTGATGGTCTTTGTAGGGCCTTTGTGGAGTCTTGTTGTTCATTTGCAAGGTTGAGGAGTTGAGACCCTTGAGGGTGGGTTGATGCCTATTAGGCTTAATCATTATGAAGAAGAGTTCTTGATTGAGAATTGACATTTCCATTGTTGTGAGTCTTCTCCACCTTGGCTCTGCATCAGAGTGCTACAAGGGTGGATTGTTGGTAAGGTGTTGAATGAAGAGTTTAGTTTGATGGGGCTTTGAGGTTGTGTAGATTGCTCAAAATAGGTTGTATTAATCTTGTTAGGAGCCCCTTGAAGGCAGGTTGTCAGACTGATTGGGTTTGAGCCTCCTTGCCTCTGCATCAGTGAGGCACAAGTAATTGAAGCATTCCAAAGGATACAAACCACCACGAATGGAGCTTACTTATACAATACGCTTTAGATGGGGCTTATTGAGTAGTCCACAGTAACTAATTAAGCATTAGATGTAAACAAAATCCATGCCTACAACATTCAAGCATACAAATTACACGATATGCATGATAACATCATTCAAGAATGGCAGTAGCAAAATAAGAGTTTCTTTAATCAAAAATCTGAAAGGGTATACAATGATATATATTGATAAAAGTATATAAATATATCCAAAAAAACCATGTAGGCTTAGTACAAAGTAGCCATTTAGACAAAATATCATGTATATATATCAATAGTACAAAACATATGTTCCAAAATTCCACATAGGCATACAACAAACAACACTAATACATAGTCATTTCCCTCTAGGGGAAGGAAATAGATCTCATGCTGCCTTCCAAATTCGGCTAGATGGAGTGACTATTGCTTGTCTTGTCTTTCGAACACGCCTGCTACTCCTCCTCTCTTCACTCTGGACCTTCAACTGATACAATTAAAAGTAAAGATGTTAAAACATAGAAATTGAATTATGGAATGGCATATAACAAAATATAATCACTTACCACATACATATAGTCATCATGCACATTTAAAGCATCACCATGTCCACGATCTGGAGTGACAACCACCTGTAGCAACCATGAAGATAGAAATTAAACTACATAAAATTATTGTGAAAATTTTCTATAATAGACCATAAAAGAGAAAATATAATGTCAAATCGACTAATCTATTCCATACCTCTCTCAATGGATCAAAACTAGCTATTGCTGCAACAAATCCATGGTCCATCGTGCCATCAACATCACCAGGGATGTCTCTTGTCAACAGCTGCAAATGAAACAATATCTCAGGTATCATGTTGATATAGGAGAATATAATGTGACACGATGAAGGAATACTTGAATGCAATGTTTGTGTTTCTCATCAATTTTTTAGATTTGTATATACGCATAATTATGAAAACTAGCTAACATAGATTTACAACCCTATTAATGAATAAAGGCTACCTGAGTGTACGTTGTTTGAGGATATGAATCACGAGGTGTGGAGGAAGAAGGTGCACCAGGAAACTGTTTGAAATACGAAGCATGTTATGAGACAAACATTCAAATATAACATTCAACTGTTCAAATGCAATAATAATATCTTTAATACTAGTTGCATACCTGTGGACTCATCATCGAGAATGTATAAGGGTCTGTAGGAATAGAGCATCCCTCATGAATAGTGCGACCCTGAAATTTCATCATATCAAAATTCTACTAATTTAGTTATTCTTAAATTTCAAAATATATTTTAATAAACAACATTAAAATAACTTGCTAAGTTTTACCCGAGTGTCAATGCCGAATGTGTCATTCAGAATATCATCTGTGAAATCCATCGCCTCTGCAACTGACGTAGGTTGTGTAGCTGCATCACGAGCACCCTGATAATCGTACGTGCAAACAACACCACAAGCGCCACAATAGTGGGGTGGAGCTCAGGGCCTACACGTCTCCTCCACACCAAGCTCTACTAGAGGACTTGCACATTATAAAATGGTCTGGGTGAGTGAGCCAATCGACTTCATCGTTTCCACCTCTACACTGTCCTTAACAATGGAAGGAACAATGACATGCTCCACCATGGGTCTACCCAAGGCTCTCGGTGCCAACTATGGATTGCATTGTGCAGCAGGTCTATCATGTGTGGAGCCCCCACCTCTACCCTGAAAGTCTAAGATGTCAAAATAGTTTGGCATTTTATTGAGGACAAACTCGCAATAGAGTTTCCTCAAAAATTATTGCAGCATCTCATGGTTATTGCATGGAGGTTGGTCAAATACCATCCACCACCACTCCCAAAATTTGTTTCTAATTAAATCATGGTGGCACCAATGGATGGGGAACCTCTTGCATGCATGGGACAAAGGTTCATTGGTTTTTGGGTCTTTAAATAGGGCACACAACTCGGCTTTGCTAATTTTTAGTTTTTTGACATCTGCATATGACAAACCATTAGCATAAAATTGCCTCATCTCATCTCTCTTAGTTGACCAAAAATTCATTTGCTCACTCATTTCTCATACATGAGTTAAAATTGACTTCAATGATTCAGCAATCCCTCTCCTATAAGGGTGGGTTTCGGTATGCTCGGTTAATCTTGCAATTAATTGTTGAATGTCTCTTTTATTGTTTTCAATTTGATTTTGAATATTTTCTTGTGTTCCTTGAGGATGCCTATGAATTGATGGAGGGGTTTCGGGTTGTTCTTGTATAGGAGGCTCTTGATGAGGGGGTGATTGTGAATTCTCAATGTTTTGAGGTGGAGATTCATTCCTTGAGAATTAGAACAAAGTTTTATTATAAAAATCTATTTAAAGTTGCATTCCAAATCAAATTCGAAATAAATAGAATAAAAATACGCACCTCTTTGCAATCTTCGACCTCTTCGACGTGTTGGCGGCATTCTCGTGAAAAATGGCAAGCTAAGGATGCAAATAATGGAGGAGATTTGGTGAGCGTGAGTTGTAGACCTGAAATTTTCCTTTTCAAGCCACGGGTTGAAGATAAAATGAGGGTTCCAAACCCGACTTTTGCATTTTATGTCTAGAAATACATTTGGCGCACGCCAAATGTATTTTTAGACATTTGGCGTGCGCCAAATGTATTTTTTGACATTTGGCGTGCACCAATTGTGTCACAGATTGGTGCACTTACCCATGTACTAAATTTATATATCATCAGGAGGACATAATGAACTTGTGAGGAGTTGGTGCATCTACACCCATAGTCCTCTCACAATACGGTTTTGGGTTACCAAAACATGAGTCCTCTTATGGAGTTTCATGAAATAGGAAAAGACTCTCAATCAATTAACATAACCATAAGTACATTTTATCAACCATATTGTTGAATAATGATATAACCACTAAGTTTGTACCCTAACCCAAGATTCAATATTATCTTCCTACTTTCTAGGAGGAATACGTAATCAATCAAGTAATATGATCAATCAAGGTTTTCTTAACATCACAACCTAACTATGATGACATTTCTATCATGCCACCTTTCTCGTTGTCTTTCTAATCTCATCGTCCACCAAGGTTTACTTACCTTATAAATTGACAACTTAAACACTCATAATCTATTATATACAGTATATACATATATCCTATAACAAGGTTTGTTAGCAACTCGACTCATCGAGAATCTTTCACTTTCACACAAACAAGAAAATAACCATTCCATAATGAACAATTAAACATATTTTTCAACAAGGCAACCGAAGACGTATAATATTTTCAAATCATACAATGCATAATAGAGTAGAAATCAACATGCTTGTTTGTGCAAAGATCCAATCGATCAAACTGGATTCCTAGCTCACCCTTCCCAAATTTAGTAAGAAATTATCAACTATATCTCTTCCACTCACCAAAAACTTACTCCCAAAACCTCTCACAAACTCTCAAACTCAAAAAATTATAATAACTCAGAAAATAAGAATCAAGTGTGCATAATGCGTCCCATATGAGGGAGAAAGCACCTATATTTATACACAAATTTGAGCAACATCAAGCTAGAATCAAGCTATCAAAGATGAAACTTCTCAATTCAAAAAGGTTTGACTCAACAAGAAGAAGAAAAGGTGGTAGCTAAAAAATATCGCACAATAAACACATGCACAACCAGATTTCACAATGAAGTATGAGTCGCTTATTCAAAATGGAGAGCAAGAATAACAAACAAAATTGCAAGGTTAATTTATTCTACAGGTTTACTCTATTTGGCCAGCTTCCATTTAGACTTATTCTCTTATTTACTTCCTTCCTTAAACACTGGTGAAAAGGTATATATCAAACTTCTTTTGTTAGAAAATTTCTTAACTATGGTGCCACTTAACCTCCACACGCATATCCTCTTGTTACCTATTTGAAGACCTGATCAAAATGCCTTTTGCATTTTTTAAATTCCTCCTTTGCATAATGTATTGAGTTAAAAGACAGCTTAAATATTTATGTGCTTTAACATAACGTTGTCTATTTTTTACATTACTCAACATTTAAAACTATATGCAATGCTTTATTATCTATGTGTTGCCTATACTTCATACACAAAACTTTAATTTATATTGCAATTTCACTTAAATTAATGCGCCATCCTCTATTGTAATGCTATGCACATATTTCCAATCGTTGGTTTAAGCTTTTAGCAATGGTTTCATTTAGTGCACCATATTTAATATATGGCTCATTTTTACTTTATGTGCCCAGGTTTCATGGTTGGCTTTTTAAATAAGCCATGTCCTTCTATTAAGGTCACACCATATATGCACTCCCACGTACTTTGCATACATATCCAAATGCATTCATTCCTTTATATATATTTATATTATAATGTTTACCATTATAATATATGTATACACACAAATCAATTTTGATATTAAATATATGTGAATATATAAAATGATGATTATATACACATATATTAATATAATATGTACGTGTATACACATACATATATTAATATATATATATATTATTTACATATCTCGATATCTTAATATCGACACATAAACATATGTTTACATATTCATTGATTCGAGGTATACACATGAAGTGTATATATATGTATATCCATCAATATTCTCTTGCATATAATTTATCCATGCATGGGTGCACATAATTGTTTCCACTAATGTATATGCACACACATGCAAGCTTAAATCTACTGGGAATTTGTTAGTGCAATCTGGGGCTGTCAAGCCCATTGATGTTCACTTCTCCCAATCTTCTCAATGATTGTTCTTTCTTGGAATGTTAGGGGGTTGAATAACATACCTCGACAAAAGGTTATTCATGATTTGATTGCATCTCATTCACCGAACATCTTCTGTGTTTAGGAGACTAAGGTTTCTATTGATGATATGCTTCACTATGCTCCTCGTATTTGGTATTTTGGTCAGTGTCAGTGCATTGGTTCTCAAGGTAATTCTGGAGGTTTGGCTCTTTTTTGGGATCCACACAAGATTGCTCCCCTATGATGGATTTCTAGTCTTTCTTCTATTTATATGGTTGCTACTTCTTTGGATTCTAGTGAGACTATTCTAATTATTAATGTTTATGCTCCAATTGACATCCGTAATAAAATTCAGCTTTGGGTTCACATAAGATATGTCCAGTCATATGCTCCTTATCTTCCTTGGATTTTAGGTGGTAATTTTTATTCAATGTTGAGTTTAGATGAGAAAAGAGGGGGGATTCCTAGGTTAGGTCCAACCTCTAATATTTTTCGAGCTCAAGTGGATTATCTTGCTTTAGTGGATGTCAAGCCTTCTAATGGGACTTTCACTTGGAACAATAGACGAAGTGGACAAGAGGCGATCTTTGAATGACTGGATAGGTTTCTTGTCTCCTGTTTTTGGGTTGGCGATGGCTTGGTTATTAGTTATGAAATTCTTGACTGTAGAGGTTGTGATCATTGGCCAATTAAATTCTCTACTTCTGCTTTTGTTGGTCCAAAGAATCCTCCTTTTAAATTTTAGCTTATGTGGCTTCGGGACTCTTCGTTGCATGATTTAGCAGCTAAGTGGTGGGGAGAGGGTGGCCCTACTTATGGCACAACTATGTTTGTCTTTGTGAATAAACTTCAATATGTTAAGTATCACCTTAAGAGATGGAATACGTCTTATTTCGGTAACCTTCAATCCAGAAAGAGGAATGCTCTTGACCGTCTTGCGATGATTACTCGCCAAATTCGGGATTTTGGATTCTTAGATGATCTTGGAAAAGTTGAATCCCAAGCCATGCAGGATGTGGAGGAATGGGAACTTCAGGAGGAGATTTATTGGAAACAAAAGGCCCAGATTGATTGGTTGCAAGAAGGGGATAGGAATACTACTTTATTTCATCATTCTGTTCAGGCTCATCGTAATAAGGGGTATATTTCCTCTCTTGTTACCTCTGAAGGGATTCATATCTCTTCTCTATCAGCTATGACTTATGAGGCTCATCAATTTTGTTTTTCTCTTTTTGCTAAGGATTCCCCTCCTGCTGCTGCAAAGGAGAATTTGATCCTTTCCAGTATCCCCTCTCTTGTCACCAATGTGACGAATGATTCTCTTACCCATCTGATTTTTTTCCTGAGTTAAAAGAGGTTTTTTTTGGAATGAACAAAGGTAAAGCTCCGAGCCCAGATGGCTTCCCTATTAAATTTTTTCAGGATTTTTGGGATATTATTAATCTGGATCTTTTGGAGGTAGTTAGGGAATCTCTTTGTAATAAGCAGATTCTTTGAGCCTTGAACTCTACCTTCTTGATTCTCATTCCCAAAAAGGAAGGTGCGGAAAAACTTGAATTTTTTCAGCCTATTGCTCTTTGTAATGTGGTGTATAATATTATCACCAAATTGATTGCAGAGAGGCTCAAAACTTGTCTTTTTGTGGTGATTTTTGAGGAACAAGGGGGTTTGGTGGTTGGTAAACAGATTCTGGATGGGGTGGTAGTGGATTTTAAGGTTATTCACTCTATGGTAACTTCAAAGGAGAGATCTGTGTTCATTAAATTGGACATGGCCAAGGCTTATGACAAAGTCAAATGGATTTTTTTTCAGAAAATTCTCTTAGCCTTTGGTTTTAGTGTTGAATGGGTGAGCTGGACTATGAGTTGTGTTACTTATGTTTCTTTTTTGGTTATTGTGAATGGAGAACCTTCAAAGCCTTTTGGTGCTTCTAGAGGCCTTCACCAAGGGGATTCTCTTTCCCCTTACCTATTTATTATTTTGGTTGAGGGTCTGGGCTATTTTCTAAAATTTTGAGTTGCTTAGGGCTTGATTCATGGATGAAAATGGGGCAATGGCTTGCCACAACTCTCGCATCTCCAATTTGTAGACGACACGTCACTTATGGGATTGGCTCATCTTTGAGAAGATGAATCTTGTAGGCAAGCCTTGGATGTTTACCTTGCAGCTTCAGGTTAGAAATTCAATGAGCATAAATCTTGCATTTTCTTCTTCAATACCTCTCAGGCTATTCAGAGGTGTATTGTTGACATTTTGTGGTTCCAGATTAGGTCTCTTCCCTTTGTTTATTTGGACATTCCTCTTACTATTGGTAGACATCCCAGATCCTCTTGGAAATTTTTTCTTAACAAGCTGTGTCAGAAGGTTAATCATTGGACTCACCGTTGGTTATCTTTTGCTACTCGTTTGACTCTTTTAAAGCTGCTTATTCAAGCTCTTCCTTTATACAGGTGTTTTGTTCAAGCTGCTCCCATGTATTTTCTTTGAGAATTTGATGCCCTTTCTCATCAATTCCTTTGGAGTGGGAATTTATTGATTGCTAAATAGGGCCTTGTTAAGTGGGAAACTGTGCGCAGACCTAAGAATGAGGGCAACCTTGGCTTACATTCTGCTATTTTAAATGGGAAATTTCTTGCTGCTAAGTTATATTGGTGTTGGTGTACCAGCCAGAACCAACTTCAGGATCGTATTCCCACCCGTAAGTATCTTCCAGGTGTTAATGTGTTTGATGTTCCCCTCTTTCCTTTGGTGGGAAGAGGTTTTATGATCAAGAACACTTTGAAACTTGGGGCGCATTTGGTTAAGAATGGTCTCTTTTGGATTTGTCATATGGGATCTCAAGATCTTTTTTGGCTGGATTCTTGGGATGGACATCCTTCTATCCTTTCTAATCATCCCCAACTTCAGGCCCTTTGTGACTCCTTTACTGTTGTTGGATGGGACATGGTTGACCATTATAAGATTGCCCATAATTGTGGGTTGGCAGTTCTCTGTCACTGGAAACATCCTTCTAAATGGCCTCCAGGAGGATCTGAGAAAGATAGGCAGGAGCTGGCTTAGATTCTGGAGTCTTGGGAGTGCACTACCTTGGCTGGGAATGATGTTTTGGCTTGGGCTAGCAGTGATTTATCTGGAAACTTTTTTGGTGCAGTCACGGTAGGAGGGTCCTCAAAGAGAACATCTGGGCCATACAACTAGAGTAACACAACATAAGAAACACAAAATTTGGAGGCAAATGCAGATACAAATATTCTTATTATCAAAAATGTTGATTGCATATAGTCGGCCACATCCGGGCTTACAGATTCGGCTCACAGGCCTGATATAAGATGCTCAAAATACAATTCTCATACATGCAAGTGAAAATCTTACAGATCGAACTCTATATACATCTTAATCTACTTGATCTTTATTCGCTTCCCTCCTAATGATCTATTACAAGCTTTATATCATATCCGCGGGTTAAGAAACATTCACGTTGGCCAAAGATTATTACAATCTCTAATGAAGGAAACATAACGTGTGCAAGAACAGGTCAGCCTCAAATTTGAATTTCTTCCATGGTAGATGTGCATGATGAAGTGTGGACTTAAAATCAAGTTCAAAGACACTCCATGAAATATATCCAAACACACTATGAGGATCCGCAAGTTACGAGAAGGATCCACAATCGATCAACCTAGCCGTTAGGTTTTGAAATTATTTCGGGGCCAGTTCCAAAACTATCACTCAATCCAAAAGCGATAACTTGTCGAAAAAGGATCCAATCAAGCTAAAAAGTTGGAGTAAGGCAATTGAACATGTCCATGATGAAACCATAGATTTGCGAGGTCTGGTGAGCAAACATGAAGAAATACCAGATCTACCAACTTGAATAAGAACACGAACAAGAACATAACAAGAACAAAACTGAATGAAAATATTTTTGGTTGATGCAAGATTGTCAAGAACCAAGGATGCTCCTGCATCATTTTTTGTTTCTGTAGGGTATGTTGAGCTAGCACGGTAGAATTTTGGGGGTATTTAGGTTCCTTGGTGGAAATTTTTTTGGTATAAGTTCTCATGGTCCAAGTGCAATTTTTTCATGTGGTTGGTGGTCCACAATCAATGTCTTTCTTGGTATAATTTATGTAAACAAGGCTTTTAGGGCCCCTTGATGTGTGTGTTGTATCGTAACAGTGAATAAACTATCTCTCATATCTTTTTCCAATGCTCCTTCACTAAGCATATATGGCACTTTTGGTGGGAGGTGTGGAATCAAGCTTGTTGGCATGTCTCTTCTTTGGTTGGGTTCTTTGTTCGATGGGGCAAGGCTCCTGTCAAGACTTCTTTTCTTCATGTTGCTTGGACTCCTGGCCCTTCTTTTATTATCTGGCATATCTGGTTGGAGAGGAATCGTCAGATCTTTTAAGATGTGTTGTTGGGGGCTCACCACTTGGGGAAAATTTTCCATTCTTTGAGGGAAACTATTTTGCCTAAATGTGACCTATCGAAGGCTATGGATCCTGGTGATGTTATATGCTATAATAATCTTAATATTCCTCCTCCATAAGGCTAGCTGATGAGGAATATATGCATACACCCTCTTCAAAGATAAATAGGGTGGGGAGGTGGAGTCTTCCTCTACAAGGCATTCTAAAAATCAACGTGCTTCTCAGGGAAACCCAGGTCTTGCAGGTATTGGTGGAGTTGGTAGAGATAGCTTGGGGATTGTTTAGTTTATGTTTTATGTTTATAAAGGTCATCATACTAACAATTTGATGGAGGCAATTGCTATTTTGTATGTTGTGGAGCATTTTTGTGCTCTTGGTTGGAGAAGGCTCATTTATGAATCTGATTTGCAGGTGGTGGTGCATTTGTTGACCCAACAACATTTTGAGGATGTTAGTTGGCAGTTAGCTTTGGTTGTTAACCATATTCTTAATTTGTGTGCTTCTTTGGATTTTGTTACTTTCACTCATATGCCTAGGGAGTGGAATGGAGTTGCGGATTGTCTGGCCAAATGGGCTTATGATCACATGCAAAATTAGAATATTGTGGATAAGGGTCAATTACCTCTGGGTTTGTCTCAATAGTTTGACCACTTAGTGGATCTTGATAGGGTTGTTTGATGTTAGTGCTATGTAATTCTTCTTGTTTGAATAAATTTTAACCCCTCTTTTATTTCAAACACAAACATACGTAAAAAGAATTCAAAACTAATATAGAAATCAAGACATGCAATTTAAAGCAACAATCATAGAATCAAAACTGAAACCAATCAAAGATGACCCTACAATATTTCCATTATATGCAAGATTTTAACTAAGGGTTTATTCACCAAATCTTGACTGTCTTGACACATCTTAACCAACTAGGGTGTGAGTGTGTGAAATATCAGTTTAGATCTTATTAAGGGTTACCAAACCAAGCTCCTCTTCTGAGTGATACTTTCCCTCTCTTCCGGAGGTTCGACTTGTTCCTGCATCCAAATTAGTGCAACACCAAGGTAGCTAGACATTCACATTAAATCTATTTGCATCATAACACCTTTGCATCAACAAAGCATTTCAATGTTCACATTGCAATACATACTCTTTCATCGCATTTCATCAATATAAACATAATCATTCATCGCATTTCATCAATATAAACATAATCATTCATTTAAAAGCAATAACATCTTAATGCATATTTTAGTATTTCGTTCTCCTACTAAACATATTAAAGTCATAATTTGCATTTATCAACACTTTCACTCATGAAGGCAAAAGTAACTCGATAACTAGGAAACGAGGTGTAACACAATTCACTTTTAAAAAATAGACATTTATAATTAAAATTAACTTATAAAATTTATTTTGAGGGGAAAATATCTAAATTAATACTATAGATTATTTTCTTCACCAATGCAACATTTCCTTATAATAATGCTTGCCTATTTTAATCATTTTTTATATTAAGACGATATTAGAGAAAAATATATATTTTCATATAACTAGCTTCTAGTTTTTAAATCACATCAATTTCTTTTTCACCTAAGAAATTCACCACACATTGTGAAGTATTAGGAAAACATTAAATTTACCCACTACTAGAATAACAACAATTCACAAGAACTCAAAGCATTATGAAAAACAATTAAATACAATTTAACTCTATTTGTAAAACACCTTATTTCCAAGGTGGAAAATTATTAAAATATAGCTTGTTTCAAAACTAGCATGGGTGATCCCATGATAGTGTGTCCCACTTTTTGGCCAAAATCAACATTTTTCACCAAATTTTTACTTTCTAACACCTATAGCAACTAAACAATTAAGAATTTGAAGATGACATGAACTAGCGATTTTTGAGATTTTGTTTATAGATTATAAATATATATATTTTTTTAAAATTAAGAAATATTTTGTGATTTTTTTTACGTAACTGTTAATAACTTATTTATTATAGTTAACAATATTTTTAAAAAGTGATGTTTATTTGGTATAACATAAATTTATTTGTAGGAAGGATAAAATTATAAAATTTTAAATCTAGATTCATAACACAAATATCTAGGGCATGGAAAATTTTCAATATTTTTTATTGCATAATTTAATTTTTATCTTTTTGAAGTGAGATTAGCTATAATTCATACATAGTTTCATTTGGTATCAAAATTTTTTGTATTCTTTCAAATTAACTTTTTTATTTTTTATTTTTGTTAAAATAAGAATATCAATACCTAGAGGATAAATATTTTTCAAAATTTTTAATCTATTTTAATATTTTTCCATGTGTGTGGAACAAAAACCTTCACAATTGTTGAAAAACCTATCTTCACTAGAAAATAGAAAATAAATATAATAATAAAATTAAATAGATTCAATATTATACTCATTGGAGAACTTACTTTGAGTGCTACAAAACTTGTAAAATAGGTTATTTGGTTGATTCCATTTGAAGGTGAAAATTCTGAGAAAAATATCATAGATGAAAGGGAAGAGACCATTCAACCACCTTTGTTCGAAGCACCTTAAAATGAATGTAACCTACATTTGAAGGTTCCTTTCATTTGAAGGTGTTGAGCGCACCACCTTCGTTTGAAGAAAAACCTTCGAACGAAGGTGTTTGAAACTTTTGAGCTCCCAACACCTTCAAAAGTGTGATGTCTTACAAGTGGGACTCACTATTATGAGCACCCACATATATAGTTTTGCAAGATCTCACAAGCATTATAGAAATTGTTAAATGCAAACACTATAGGTGTCAATCAACATATGTAAAATACATAAACATGTTTTATGGTTTTTACAAGACTCATGAAGCCATGTTGATTGATCTGAATCTAGGTTCACTAGACTACATAAGACCCATCTCATAACTCAAGTTTAAGCATGAGGTGAATAAGAACATGATATTTTTACCCAAGCTATTTGTCTCTAAAAAATTGCCATTGGGGAGACCTTCTCCTACACACTCAATTAATACATAAGGATTATCTACACAACACTAGATAACTGAAGCAAAGTATATAAAAATTGACTAGATAATATGCAAATGATGATGATATAATATCCACATCTAACTAAAAATCATCTAACACTAGGATGATTCATATATAAAAATATGTAATAATCATCATAACATTAAACTTGGTCATATATCAAAATAACATACACTAGGGAAAACAGTGAAGTTGAAATTTTTTAGAGATCAAGCACATAAATTTAGATATACAAATATAAATAACATCTATACACCTTGATGATAATACAAAACATCACCAACAAGTATGATATTAATAATAAATCTCTATTAAGCAACACAAATAAGACACAAACACTTGGGTCTTAGATCACCAAGACCAAATAGGAAATAATATAGTTGAGAATTACAAAGAGTGAAAATAGAATAAAGACAAGAGTTGATTACAATCTATGACTAATTATTTAGCAATGAAAAACACATAACAATAAATCCATTAAGTGAGATTTAATTAAGAGATAAATATTACATAAAGCAATGCATAAGAAGAAATTAGATATTAAATATGATGATAAATATTAGGACAATCAAAATTAATACTTAGAAGATAAAAGAAGGTTGTGATAAAAGGCGACCACTTAGGGAAAAACCCTTAGTAGTTAAGATCATACATGTTCATCAAAATGTAGGAAATTAAATGTATCATACAATTAATTTATATAGTCTAATTTAAATGGAAAATGAATAATTATAATTATAATCTAAATTATTATGAATGTTGATAATAGAATAATTAAGAAATCATCAATTTGAGACACACAAATATTGAGGTGCAATTAGAGCTCACCTAATTTTGGAATGATTTTAATTTCAATTGCTTTGATAAAGATCTAAAAATTAAAATATGATAGTAAATATATGACGAAAGACATGTAATGAATGAATTTTGAGTTTCTCGGTGCATGTGATTCGGTTGCGTTCATAGTTTGGTCCTTTTGATAATTTCCCTTGGTGTGGTCCTATATAATGGTACAATTTTAGCTGAGTGACTTGTAAAACTTATTTGCCAATACATTTAATTTCTTCTGATAAAAAATGGTTTTAAAGATTTTTGTGGTCTAATTCATAAAGAGGGAAATGTATTTGACTTCCTTAATGGTAGTTAACCCAAGTTTGGTATGACAAGATTAAACAAGAGAAAATTTGAGAGTGTTGATTTTTGAGCAGTAAGCTAAAACATACTAGAGAGTAATTGAATTTGTGATAAAGATGTATGATTCTATAGTTTGCAATTATATAATCATTTCACAAAAAAAGTGACCCAAGACATTGTCTTTAAATATAAGTGCTAGACACAATTCAAAACTTTTGACATGCATGATTTTGTTTAGTTGACATAATATACGTATAACCTAATCTAAAAAGATAAAAACCTTAAAAATTAAACTAACATTAATCTAAAATGTAAAATTTCATATACTAAAATATTAATTTTAAAAAAAAAATTAATAAATACTAATTAAACTATACATTCACAATATCTACACAAAATGACACAAACATAAAAATTAAAATTGAAAATCCACACTTCTCTCCTCAACAATACCATTATTATAAGCTAATTTTTTTCTAAGGGCTAACAACTTAGGTATGATATTATGTTCTTGTATATATAAAATGTAAACCTAGATATCTTTGTGGTCCTCAATTTGAGGTGAAGAGTACATTTAGAAAGGTCGAAAGATTCACATGATAATAATTATAGAGTCTTAGGGACAAGATTTTAGTGGGCACAAAAGGAAGGGCAAATATGCCTTACAATTCTCCACCATCAATATTAGGGAAACACAAAAAAAAAAATCACTAAAATGGAAGTGGTGGGCAATGGGCACTTTGGGTACTTTTGTCTTATGTAAATATTTTAAGGTCACTTTCGTACATGGGTACTATGTGATATCAAGTACCTAGGAATTAATGAGTGATGGATCCTAAGTTACCTAGGTTAGCATCACTAAGTTGATAGGGCTTCACAATGGAAGTCTCTTATTGGTTAGATAGTGAGAATATATGCTCTTGAAGATGGTCTACACATCAGAAAGAAAAGGGTATTTGATTAGCATATTCTAAATTTCCTTGGGCACCACCACAAATAATGGAAGGATCTTGGTTGGTTGGTGCACTCATGCTTTTAATGCGAACTGCCCACATTTTGTTGGTATTTGCAAACCTTTAAATATTTGTTTTGGTTCTGTTAAGGGTCAAGGATGTTTGGGTTTAGATTTTGATTTTTTTTGGTTTGAAATTTTCTAGATATAATGTAGTTTTAGAGTATTGGTTGGGAATACTTTTAAGGCTACTTTGGTTTAGCATTTTTAAAGTGATTTTTTTGGTTAATTTAGTTATTTTTTCAATTTTTATTTATTTTTATTTTTATTTGTATATTAAGTTATTTTATTAATTATAATATTTTTAAAAAATTTAAGTTTAGTTTAATATGATAATGTTAGAAATTGTTTATTTATAAATATTTTTTAATTATTAGAATAATGTTTGTTGTATTTGTTGGTTGTTTTAATTGATGTCTATAATTCTCTATAGAATGATTATTTTTAATATGTAAGATTTTTAGGATGTTGGTCAATGAATAAGGGTTTCACAAGTCTTTTGCACTTTAGGTTATGTAGACGTAAGTGAGTGTACCTTTTATCAATATTAAGACATAACTGGCAATTGTAAAAGGATATTGAAATAACAGACTAGTTTTCATATGTTTTGATAAGGATTTATAAAATTGATACAACAATTGATTAAATTTCTTGTATAATTTAGACTCCTAACAATGAGAACATAAAATAAATAAGAATAACTTAAAGATAATTTGAGATTTATAATTTTGGGCTTCTTTGGATGTGGTACAAGTCTTATTGCTTAAATTGGTGCCTTAAATCTTAGGTTACAAAGTCATATAACCTTATAAATGTTTCTTGAACAACTTAAAACATATTCAATGAATAAACCTATCTTCACAATTGTTGAAAAGCCTATCTTCACTAGAAAATAGAAAATAAATATAATAATCAAATTAAATAGATTCAATATTATACTCATTTGAGAGCTTAGTTTGAGTGCTACAAAACGTTTAAAATATGTTGTTTGGTTGATTCCATTTGAAGGTTCAACCTAAGGTTTGAAGGTGAAAATTTTGAGCAAAATATCATCCATGAAAGGGAAGAGGCCATCCAAGCACCTTCGTTCAAAGAACCTTCAAATGAATGTAACCTTTGTTCAAAGGTGTTGAGCGCACTACCTTTTTTTGAAGAAAAACCTTCAAACGAAGTTGTTTGAAACTTTTGAGCTCTGAACACCTTCAAAATATGATGTCTCGCAAGTGGGACTCACTATTATGTGTTCACCCATATGTAATTTTGCAAGATCTCACAAAAATTATAGAAATTGTTATATGTAAACACTACATATGTCAAACAACATACGTAAAACACATAAACATGTTTTATGGTTTTTACAAGACTCGTGAAGCTAGATTGGTTGATCTTAATCTAGATTCAATGGACCAAATAAGATCCATCTCATAGCTCAAGGTTGAGCATGATGTGAATAAGAATATGATAGTTTTACCCAAGCCATTTGTCTCCAAACAAATTGTTGTTGGGGAAACCTTCTCCTACACACTCAATTAATACATAAGGATTATCTACACAACACTAGATAATTGAAGACAAGTATATAGAAATTGACAAAGATAATATCTAAATGATGATGATATAGTATCCACATCTAACTAAAAATCATCTAACACTAGGATAATTCAGATATAAAAATGTGTAATAGTCATCATAACATTAAACTCAATCATATATCAAAATAACATATACTAGGGAAAATAGTGAAGTTGAAATGTTTTAGAGCTCAAGAATATAAATTCAAATATATGAATCTAAATAACATCCATACACCTTGATGACAATATAAAACATCACCAACAAGTATGATAATAACAAAGCTCAATTGAACAAAAAAAATAAGACACACTTGGGTCTTAGATCACCAAGACAAGGTAAGAAATAATATAGGTGACAACTACAAAGAGTAAAAATAGAATAAAGACAAGAGTTGATTATAATCTATGACTAATTATTTAGCAATGAAAAACACATAACAATAAATCCATTAAGTGAGATTTAATTAAGAGATAAATCTTACATAAAACGATGTATAAGGAGAAACTAGATATAAAATATGATGGTAAATATGAGAAAAATCAAAATTGACACTTAGAAGATAAAATAAGGATGTGATAAAAGAAGGCCACTTAGGGAAAAACCCTCAGTATTTAAGATCATACATGTTCATCAAAATGTAGGAAAATAAATGTATCATACAATTAATTTATATAGTCTAATTTAAATGGAAAATGAATAATTGAAATTGGAATCTAAATTATTATGAATATTGATATTAGAATAATTAAAAAATAATAATTTGAAATAAACACAAATATTGAGGTAATTAGAGCTCACCTAGTTTTGGCATGATTTTAATTTCAATTGCTTTGATTTCTTGAGGTGCTTTGATAGAGATCTAAAAAGTTAAATATGGTAGTAAATATATGACGAAAGACATGTAATGAAAGAATGTTGAGTTTCTTGGTGCATGTGATTAGGTTGCATTCATAGTTTGATCCTTTTGACAATTTCCCTTGTTGTGGTCATATCTAGTGTAGAATTAGAGCTTAATTTAGCTTGCAAAACTTATTTGCCAACACGTGTAATTTCTTCCAACAAAAAATGGTCTTAAAGACTTTTTGGTCTAATTCATATAGAGGGAAATGTATTTGACTTCCTCAATGATAGTTAACTCAAGTTTGATATGACAAGATTAAATGGGAGAAAAATTGAGAATGTTGATTGTTGAGTGGATTATGATTGGGTAAACTAAAACATACTAGTGACTAATTGAATTTGTGCTAAGGGTGTGATTCTATAATTTCCAATTTTTTAACTATTTCACAATGAAAGTGACCTAGGACAATGTCTTTAAGTATAAGTCCTAAACACAATTTAAAACTTTTGACATGCATGATTTTGTTTAATTGACATGTTCATGCAATCTAATCCAAAAAGATAAAAACCTTTAAAATTGAACTAATATTAATCTAAAATGTAAAGTTTTACATACTAGATATTACATTTAAAAGAAAAATTAATAAATACTAATTAAACTATACATTCACAATATCCACATAAAATAACACAAAACATAAAAATTAAAATTTAGAATCCACACTTCTCTCCATGATTATAAGCCAATTTTTTTCTAAGGGCTAACAACTTAGGTAGGATATTATATTCTAGTATATATAAAATGTAAACCTAAATATCTTTGTGGCCCTCAATTTGAGGTGAAGAGTACATTTAGAAAGGTCGAAAGATTCATAGGATAATTATAGATTCTTAGAGACAATATTTTAGTGGGCACAAAAGGAAGGGCAAATATGCCTTACAATTCTCCACCATCAATGTTAGGGAAACAAACAAAAAAATCACTAAAATGGAAGTAGTGGGCAATGGGCAGTTTGACCCGGACAGAGTGTGGGTACTTTTGTCTATGTAAATATTTTAAGGTCACTTTCGTACATGGGTACTATGTGATCCCAAGTACTATGAATTAATGAGTGATGGATCCTAAGTCACCTAGGGTAGCATCCCTAAGTTGATAGGGCTACAATGAAGTCTCTTATTACTTAGATAGTGAGAATAGATGCTTTTGAAGATGGTCTACACATTACGAAGAAAAGGGTATTTGATTATTTTAGATTAGCATATTCTAAATTTCCTTGGGCACCACCACAAATAATGGAAGGATCTTAGTTGGTTGGTGCACTCATTGTTTTTAACTTTCGAAGTGCCCACATTTTGTTGGTATTTACATACCTTTAAATATTTGTTTTGGTATTGTTAAGAGTTAGGATGTTTGGGTTTAGATTTAGATTTTTTTGGTTTGACAAAATGTGGTTTTAGAGTATTGGCTAGGAATACTTTTAAGGCTACTTTGGTTTAGCATTTTAAAGTGAAATTTTTATGGGTTAATTTAGTTTTCAACTATTTTTTTTAATTCACTTTTCTATTTGTATATTTAAAAAAAAAAAGTTTAGTTCAATATGGTAGTGTTAGAAACTGTTTATTTATAAGAATTTTTTAATTATTAGAATAATGTTTGTTGTATTTGTTGGTTGTTGTAATTGATGTCTATAATTTTTTATAGAATAACTATTTCTAATATGTAAGAATTTTAGGATGTTGGTCAATGAATAAGGGTTTCACAATCCTTTTGCATTTTAGGTTTTGTAGATCTAGGCAAGTGTATATTTTATCAATATCAAGACATAACCAATAATTGTAAAAGGATATTGAAATAACAGACTAATTTTCATATATTTCTACAAGGATTTATAAAATTGATACAACTATTGACTAAATTTCTTGTATAGTTTAGACTCCTAACAATGAGAACACAAAATAATTAAGAATAACTTAAAGATAATTTGAGATTTATCATTTTGTGCTTCTCTAGATGTGGTACAAGTCTTATTGCTTAAATTGGTGCCTTAAATCCTAGGTTACAAAGTCATATAACCTTTTAAATGTTTCTTGAACAACAACTTAAAACGTATTCAATGAATAACTGGTATTATTGCATTACAATAAAACATCCTATGTATAACCTAAACAACACTTTAACCCATTACTTGAACAAAATGCATTAATGAAATATTCATTGCACAAATTTGCAAAGATGAACTCAAAGATCAATGATCATTTTATTCATGACAAAATGTTGAATTACACATTAGAGACAACTACAACTAAATTATATTTTCAAATATATTTGTATATTGAAATGTGTATTATTGTTACAAAAAAATCACATTTATAGACTAACTTCTCTCAAACCTAGACAAGACTTAACTTCTCTAAACAAAGGCTCACCCAATTACAATGTTCATAATCTTTTAAAAAGAGGCTCAAATCCCCTTATTTAAAAAATATGAGCATGCAAACTCTTGAGCCAAGTCACTTGACACATGTGACTTATTTTATATTTGACAACTTTTACCACAGTGTTAGAATAGAACAGGGACACAACCTATTAGAAGAATATTCGCCTTTTCTTACCAATTTGAGAAGATTGTTGAGATGACGTGGAGGTTGCATTTGATATCGAATATTCCATTGAAGCTCAAAAATGAAATTGAAAACAAAAATTCTTCCAATTTTATTAATGAAGATCCTCAATATGTTATCTTCCTTGTTACTAATCTGGTGATGATATTATCATTGAAACCTAATGATTGATTGAAATGCAACTCAATGCTTAATCATAGAATTTTTCCATCCATGATGCAAAAGTATTCTCTACAGGTCATTGGAATGTTGATACTTTAGCAATTTTTTAAAATGAGCATTGTATTTTGCATCCAAATTTCTTTTGAATCTTTATTAAAGTTTTTTAAATTTGATTCCAATTCAAATAACTCATATAAGGTGTTATTCAATAGCAATGAGTTTGGTTCCCTGTGAGTACAAATGAATGATAAGAGAGAAGGGACAACTATGCCAAATTCATTCTTCCATTAGTTGAGTGGCTTGATGATTCCATTGCCATCCAAAATACTTGGCATGATCTTCTCCTCAATATTCTCTAGAAATTTGAATGTGCCTCTCAAATGTTGGTCCAAATTTTCCTGATATCATGCAACTTCTCCTAATAAGCCAATCATTGATGCGTGCTTACAAAATCTTCAAGAATGTTGGGTTCAAACCTGGAACCTTTGTAGGCTTGTTGCATTAATGATGTCCTTGGAATCCATTTGCCTAGAACATCTTTCAAATTATCTTGATGTTGCAAATATTGCACATAGGAACTCCTCAAATTGTTAGATCCCTTTCATGTGTCTTCAAGCCTTTTAACTATTTTGGATAATTTATATCCAATTAGGTCATCAACCAAATCAATTATTCTTTTGTTGTCTTATTTCAATTTTTTTAACAATGTGGAGACTTGAGAGGTACTTTTTTCTTCTTTCAATTTTTCTATCAATATCAAAACATAACTGACAATTGTAAAAGGATATTGAAATAATAGACTAGTTTTCATATATTTTGACAAGGATTTGTAAAATTGATACACCAATTGACTAATTTTTTTGTATACTTTAGAATCCTAACAATGAGAACACAAAATAATTAAGAATAACTTAAAGATAATTTGAGATTTATCATGTTGGGCTTCTCTAGATGTGGTACAAGTCTCAATGCTTGGATTGGTGCCTTAAATTCTAGGTTATAAAGTCATATAACCTTATAATTTTTTCTTGAACAACAACTTAAAACATATTCAACGAATAAATGACATTATTGCATTACAATAAAACATCCTATGTATACCCTGAATTGCAATTCTACTTAACAATCCTTGAATAACACAACACTCTCATTACTCCATTAACAACAATTTAACCCATTACTTGAACAAAAGCCATTAATGACATATTCATTGCACAAATTTGCAAAGATGAACTCAAAGATCCTTGATCATTTTATTCATGAAAAAATGTTGAATTATACATTGGAGATAATTACAATTAAAGTATATCTTCATATATTTGTATATTGAAATGTGTATTATTGTTACCAAAAATCACATGTTTAGAGACTAACTTATCTGTAACCTAGACAAGAATTAACTTCTCTAAACAAAGGCTTGCTCAATTACAATGTTCATAATCCATTACAAAGAGGCTAAAATCCCCTTATTTAAAAAATGAGCACACAAACTCTTGAGCCAAGTCACATGACACATGTGACATTCTATATTTGACAACTTTTACTATAGTGTTATAATAGAATGGGGACAAAACCTATTAGACAAATATTCCCCTTTTCTATCCAATTTGAGAAGATTGATGAGATGGTTTGGAGGTTGCATTTGATATTGAATATGCCATTGAAGCTTGAGAATGAAATTGAAAACAAAAATTGCTCCAATTTTATCGATGAAGATCCTCAATCTATTATCTGCCTTATCACTAATCTAACAATGATATTATCATTGAAACCTTATGACTAATTGAAATGAAACTCAATGCTTATTCATTATATTTTTCCATCCAAGATGCAAAATTCTTCTGTACAATTCATTAGAATGTTGATACTTTAGCAATTTTTTTAAATGAGCACTATATTTTGCATCCAAATTGCTTTTGCATCTTTATTAAAGTTGTTTTAATTTTATTCCAATTCAAATAACTCGTCTAAGGTGTTATTCAGTAACAATGAGTTTGGTTCCCTCTGAGCACAGATGAATGAGGAGAGAGAAGGGACAACTGTACCAAATTCATTCTTCCATTGGTTGAGTGGCTTGATAATTCCATTTCTATCCAAAATACTTGGCATGATCTTCTCCTTAATATTCTCTGGAAATTTGAATGTGCCTCTCAATCGTTGCTCCAATTTTTCTTGATATGATGCAACTTCTCCTAATAAGCCAATCATTGATGTGTGCTTAAAAGACCTTTTGGAATGTTGGGTTCAAACCTGAAACCTTTGTAGGCTTGCTCAATTAATGATGTCCTTGGAATCCATTTACCTAGAACATCTTTCAAATTATCTTGATGTTGCAAATATTACACATTGGCATTCATCAAATTGTTAGATCCCTTCCATGTGTCTTCAAGCCTTTTAACTATTTTGGATAATTTATATCCAATTAGGTCATCAACCAAATCAATTATTCTTTTGTTTTGTCTTCTTTCATTTTTTTAACAATGTGGAGGCTTGAGAGGATTGAGAGGTACTTTTGTGTACTATAGAAGATATGCCTTAAAGGCCTTTCTTGTCCAAAGGGACAAAGGAGAGGGATTAAGAAATTAAAAATTCCTCTTACGTCCCTTTGGAAAGAAGACCCATGGAGGGTTCCTTCCAAAAGAGGCAAAATTGATGAGTGAGGAGACATAGTAGATGGGGGAATAAATGGAAAGGGGTTGATCTCACTTAATCATAGATTAAGTGTGTGCACAAACCTAATAGGGCAATTAGGTGGGCATTAGTGGGTAGGTTTGGAATTATTAAAAAGTGACAGAGGATGTGACATGTGAGGATATATAAATAAATAGATTTTTATTTTTTAGAGAAGATGGAACAAAGTGTAAGGTGGGGGTAAATAATTAAATTAATTATTTACCTTAGGCTTATAACATTATAAAAATGGGATAAATGGGTTAGGCTAGTGGTATAGACAATAGGCAAATATAATTTAATTAATATGATAATTTGAGAATGAATGAATTGAGGATAACATTGACCAAATATAATGGCCAATTTTAGACTTGTCTACACTTTAGTCTATATAGATTAAAGGCATAACATTGCATCATATATCTTATGTTTCCACTGTTGACATCCTATATTCTTCTCTTAGAATTTCATCAAACTCATGCTTTCTCTCATTCCTCTATTCCTTTCCCATTACTGGGTCTTGTCTTATAATGTTGCTTCTTTGATTTTAGTTTTCTTAATCAGTATGCATACCACTGGTCACAACCAATAACATTATATTTATGAGTAATTTTATATTTCCTATATGATATTTTCCACTCTCAATGACATGCTTCACTCTCCACGCTTCATTGTAAAATATTACTCTCATCTACTATGCTCTTCCTTTATGTTTATTTCTTGTAATTTATCTCTAATAATTTTCTAATAAATTTCATACAATCTTTAGGTGACATGTCTCCAATATCTTTGTCCACTATTGCTCATGACATGATTACATTTCTTTCTCTCCTATCTCACATATTCACTCCTATACTCATCATACTTGTGCTACAACTTACAAGAAATATCATCTTAAGCCATACTTCCTATATAGTTGTTTCTAAACAATTCTTTCAAATAATATGCTTTACCTAGTACATTTTACACCATGTCTTCTATGTTGTACTATAAAGCCTCTATCTTAAATAACATCTTCTTTCATTCATCACACATACACTTTTCTCCTTATCATATACCACATTTCTAATGTCATTATGTATCATGCCAACCTCTTACGTGTGCAACATTTATCCTCACATTGGGTAAACATTTTGCGCAAAACTTTCTTGTCCCCCCTTAGCTTGAATTTAAATGATCACATCCATGAAAAACTCTCTTCATGGTGACCAAAATAAATTGCCCCCTTTGTGACTATCTCTTTATGTTATTTAAGCCACTCCTTATATCATCCTCTAATTATCCATTGTTCTACCCATTACGTTATAGCCATAGTCTCTTCATAAACATATCTTTTGTCCCTCTTATTTCACCCCCTTTCCCTCATGAGATGTCATCATTCATCTATTGTACACCCTCATCACCCACTTGTTATCCCTTTTTCTCTTATCTCCTACCTTATCTTATTATGTATTTCTCTATCCTTTTTTTGCATTGGCTTATATATCCCTTCCTATCATCTTCATCACACACTTATTAATAATTATCTACTCCTCTAACTCTCCCATTCTTACCCTTTATCCATTTATCCTTTCATATTGGTCATGCCCCTAGTCTTTCTCAATACACATTTTATTCCCCACACTTTCTCTTAACATGTGGGAATTGTTTAAGGGGCAATGTCTCTCACTCCACTTTTTTGCCCTTTTCTTATCCTATTTTTAACTCTTCTTCCTTCATACCATAATTAACCTCATTCATACCTTCCTACATCTACCTATTCCTTGTTAATTTATTGGATTTTATCACATCTAATCAATCTAAGGGGGGAATATACTCTTCTTCACATTACGAACAAGTTCAATGGTTGAAGCAATCCATCATGGATATCCACACTAGACACCCTTAGAGTGGTCATTTATAAACCTTACACCACTCCTTTTCATCTAAACCCTTGGTTAAAGTGGTCCTCCATGGATCCTACCACATGATTGGTTAAAGTGGCTCTTTAGGAGCCTTACACCACCCTTTTTTCACACTATCTCTTTCACATCTATAGATTGCATCCTCTTATGCGGGATCATTTGTAGACACATCCCATATACCTTGTGAAGGCTCCTTTGTAGCCACATATCCTCTTCCTATATTGGCTTCATAGGCCATCTCATGTTTCTTCCTTAGAATTTAGATGATCATCCATGGATGCCCCATTCCCTCTCAGTTCAATACATCTCAAAGTAGAACAATTACATAGAATGTGTAAAAATTATTCTTCTATGTATTTTCACGACAAATGTTTTCTCTCCTATGTGTTTTGTATTGCTAAAAATGGAGCTTGAGTAGATGATAAAAGATAAACAAACGAAATTAAGTGAAAATTTTCAACATTCTTTCTATATCTTCTCTCAATAAAGTATCATATAAACAATTTTATTTTGTTTATCATACTTGATTTCTTGTAGCTAAAATGTACACTAAAGTGGAGGCAAAATATATAGATAACAAGTACATGCTTCACCATTTTCCAACTATTTTTGCACTTTTTCAATGCTTATTTACAACAAACACAACTTGGTCTAGTCTTGACCATCTTGAAGCAGGAATTACCCCTAAAACACCTTATTCCAACTAAACGTGACCCCTCACACTACAAACACATCATCCTCAACTAAACATGTCCCCTCACACTACAAACACATCGTCCTTGTTTAGACTTTTATGTCACCTAGGACACTAATGTGGCACACTAGTTTTCACCTAAATATTATTATGCTTTAGTATCCCATGCATTCAAACTCACTTTTTTTTTCCTAAACATGTACCTTTTTCCATAAACCCTAACTCCAATTTATACCTAATACTCATATTAGCCCTACGCATGCTTATTTAAGTAGATTACCAAAAATGGAAAAGATCCATCATTATTCATCACCTACACACTTACCATTTTGAGGAACTTGAGGCATCTACCATATTATTGTTGCACACACCTACCTCTATAGCCACGGTTTCCAACACCTACACATAGGTCCACACACCTCCAACTCTTTCAATACTTTATGTTGAAACACGCTTCTATTAAGCTCCTAAATAACCCCTTTCCCCCACTTTTTACACTCGATATATAAAGGAGAGGACCCAGTAGTTGCGCACCCTAACTTCATGCTTCTAATTATCCTACGTGAAAATTTCAAATCACTACCAATTTTTTACAGTAGCTTACTTGGCAAGTCCCCTTCTTATAACTAAGGTTTCAAGGCCACATCATCAAATATAATGCCACATCAACATGCTTTTTGTCAAGGTGTCCAAAAAGGCCAAAAAAATCGCGAGACCAATACTTGTGCATTCACATCATGTTTTATTGAGTGTTGATGTGGAATCACATGATTGATTACTTTTTAGATCAAAGGAATACATTTTGTTTAATTATGGGTAGTCATCATCAACACTAACTTTAAAGTCACAACTATTGGTCCAATATTGATAAAAATATTAGACATTATATAAACAACTACTATCACAACTATTGAAACATGCTAGGTACTTGATCCTCTCCCCTAATGTAAGTAAGTGGTACAAGTGAAGATAGTTGCACATTTTACTAAGTGTCCAATACATTTATATGCTTGAAAGAGAGTTTCAAGCCAAAAAAAACCATTGTTGTTCTTCCAAGGACAATTTCACACCACATTACATTTCCATGCCTATGAAACACTTCCATGACTCTTTGAACACTACCAAGATTCATGAGACGCTACTCCAAATTTCAAAATATTTCTGATTGTCTTGATTTCAATCGTCCATGCCTACATGCCTATGAAACACTTCCATGACTCTTTGAACACTACCAAAGATTCATGAGATGCTACTCCAAATTTCAAAATATTTCTGATTGTCTTGATTTCAATTGTCCATCATCTTCCTAACTTGCTACCACTTTCGCAACCTCTTAATCTAACACGATTTCTTTTCTCTATTCTCTTTGCAATCTCCTCAATTTAAAGAAACTCATGCAACCTCAATTTTTCTATCTATTTACTTAAATTAAAACCTAAGATTTAAAAATACTATTTATTTTATTAAAACCAGATTTTTGAACAAATAAGCATCCTGCAGTATTTAAAAAAAATACATATAATTTATAATGTTTATTTTAGTTAAAAGTACCACAATTCTAGCTGTAGAAAAAAACCACAAAATATACACTCGTAAACTCATTATGTCCATTCCACATATGATCTATTTTCTTTTCCAAAAAATTGTATTAAGCATTATAAAACAAAAAATACATAGAAATAGAATTTAAGATTTTTTTTACAACAGACAGCCCTTTAACTCCACAGCATTCTTCTATCTCAAAGTAGAACAATTACATAGAATGTGTAAAAATTATTCTTCTATGTATTTTCACGACAAATGTTTTCTCTCCTGTGTGTTTTGTATTGCTAAAAATGGAGCTTGAGTAGATGATAAAAGATAAACAAACGAAATTAAGTGAAAATTTTCAACATTTTTTTCTATATCTTCTCTTAATAGAGTATCATATAAACAATTTTATTTTGTTTATCATACTTGATTTCTTGTAGCTAAAATGTACACTAAAGTGGAGGCAAAATATATAGATAACAAGTACACGCTTCACCATTTTCCAACTATTTTTGCACTTTTTCAATGCTTATTTACAACAAACACAACTTGGTCTAGTCTTGACCATCTTGAAGTAGGAATTACCCCTAAAACACCTTATTCCAACTAAACGTGACCCCTCACACTACAAACACGTCATCCTCAACTAAACATGTCCCCTCACACTACAAACACATCGTCCTTGTTTAGACTTTTATGTCACCTAGGACACTAATGTGGCACACTAGTTTTCACCTAAATATTATTATGCTCTAGTATCCCATGCATTCAAACTCACTTTTTTTTTTCCTAAACATGTACCTTTTTCCATAAACCCTAACTCCAATTTATACCTAATACTCATATTAGCCCTACGCATGCTTATTTAAGTAGATTACCAAAAATGGAAAAGATCCATCATTATTCATCACCTACACACTTACCATTTTGAGGAACTTGAGGCATCTACCATATTATTGTTGCACACACCTACCTCTATAGCCACGGTTTCCAACACCTACACATAGGTCCACACACCTCCAACTCTTTCAATACTTTATGTTGAAACATGCTTCTATTAAGCTCCTAAATAACCCCTTTCCCCCACTTTTTACACTCGATATATAAAGGAGAGGACCCAGTAGTTGCGCACCCTAACTTCATGCTTCTAATTATCCTACGTGAAAATTTCAAATCACTACCAATTTTTTACAGTAGCTTACTTGGCAAGTCCCCTTCTTATAACTAAGGTTTCAAGGCCACATCATCAAATATAATGCCACATCAACATGCTTTTTGTCAAGGTGTCCAAAAAGGCCAAAAAAATCATGAGACCAATACTTGTGCATTCATATCATGTTTTATTGAGTGTTGATGTGGAATCACATGATTGATTACTTTTTAGATCAAAGGAATACATTTTGTTTAATTATGGGTAGTCATCATCAACACTAACTTTAAAGTCACAACTATTGGTCCAATATTGATAAAAATATTAGACATTATATAAACAACTACTATCACAACTATTGAAACATGCTAGGTACTTGATCCTCTCCCCTAATGTAAGTAAGTGGTACAAGTGAAGATAGTTGCACATTTTACTAAGTTTCCAATACATTTATATGCTTGAAAGAGAGTTTCAAGCCAAAAAAAACCATTGTTGTTCTTCCAAGGACAATTTCACACCACATTACATTTCCATGCCTATGAAACACTTCCATGACTCTTTGAACACTACCAAGATTCATGAGACGCTACTCCAAATTTCAAAATATTTCTGATTGTCTTGATTTCAATCGTCCATGCCTACATGCCTATGAAACATTTCCACGACTCTTTGAACACTACCAAAGATTCGTGAGATGCTACTCCAAATTTCAAAATATTTCTGATTGTCTTGATTTCAATTGTCCATCATCTTCCTAACTTGCTACCACTTTCGCAACCTCTTAATCTAACACGATTTCTTTTCTCTATTCTCTTTCCAATCTCCTCAATTTAAAGAAACTCATGCAACCTCAATTTTTCTATCTATTTACTTAAATTAAAACCTAAGATTTAAAAATACTATTTATTTTATTAAAACCAGATTTTTGAACAAATAAGCATCCTGCAGTATTTAAAAAAAATACATATAATTTATAATGTTTATTTTAGTTAAAAGTACCACAATTCTAGCTGTAGAAAAAAACCACAAAATATACACTCGTAAACTCATTATGTCCATTCCACATATGATCTATTTTCTTTTCCAAAAAATTGTATTAAGCATTATAAAACAAAAAATACATAGAAATAGAATTTAAGATTTTTTTTACAACAGACAGCCCTTTAACTCCACAGCATTCTGGGAAAAAACTCAAAACAAATTAAGAAGTTGCTGTATCAATAAAACTACAAAATAAATCTATTACATCTGATCTCCTTCACCCCAAATCCTCACTGATCAGTATACATCTGCACACAGCAATATATTAACTTACACGAAATGCCCAGCAATGGAGAACAACAGTAAACTGTTATTTTCTTTTGTCCTGAAAGGTCTGACAACACAAGTGCATTAATCAATGGTTAAATGAATCTAAAAATAAACCTAATAACCTTTTTCAAATGTTTACAAGATTCATGGGACTATCTAACTCTTGACTGTCTTAGATTCATTATATACTGTGCATGGAAAACAGTTGAAAATCTCAAATGATTCTGTCCACATATGGATGAAAAGTAGCTGCACTCCAGAAAGAGCAGAGGTGCATGTCCACCGTGAATGGTTGAGCAGAAAAAGACTCTTGAGCACTTTGAGCGAGGAGACTGTGTACTTTGAACTATATTATTTTTTTAAGAAGCATCGAGTATATAAGGACTGTAGTACTTGTGAACGGGAGGGGACAATTTGATAGTGATGGATGTTGTTAGGCCACTAAACTTCAGAGGACACCATCAAAAACACGATGTGAGAATGCACGTTTTTGAAGATCCAGTACCTGAGCATGGAAGTTCCAATAGTTGTAAGGGTACTCGTCAATTTTTTTTTCTCCACAAAATGTTTTTCATTATAAGAGCTTCAATATACTTCTGGAAATATAAGAAAACTAATATTAAATATTAGTTTAATTTTACAATATATTGGTCCAAACACATGGACAAAATGGTCAAATCGTTACATGGTTGATGCATAATAAATAAGTTGAACAAGTTGAAATGTTAACTTCGAGTTCACGGTACTATCTATGCCGGTGACAATTTGCACCGGTAGGCATCAATGCCCATCCCATGTTGTACCCGTGCAAGCCTCCTTTGCAACGATTTCGTCCTCTCCTGAGGCAACAAATAAACCACAAAAATCCGTGCCCATCCTGTGTCCGTCAGAAGAAGCCCGTATCTGTCAGGGCATTGTCCGGTATACTGACAATAGTATTTTTTTAATATTTTATTTTTAAACTTAAAAAAAATTCTAAGTTATTTTTTTCATACGATTTATATTTTCATAGTATATAAATATAATATAAATATATATTAAAAAATAATATAAATATATTATTATAAAAATATACTATGAAAATATAAATCGTATGAAAAAAATAACTAAGAATTTTTTTTAAACATTAAAAAAAAAATACAGGCTTCTTCTGACAGACATAGGGCGGGCACGGATTTCTGTGGTTTATTTGTTGCCTCAGGAGAGGACGAAACCGTTGCAGAGAAGGCTTGCACGGGCACAGCATGGGATGGGCATCAATGCCTACCGGTGCAAATTGTCACCGGCATAGACAGTGCCCGAGTTCACAACATGGCATCAATAAGGAAATAGAACTCTATTTCCTGTCATTCAACCCTTCTCTCATAAACTCTCAGCAGTAAATACCTAGACTGCAGACTTCAACCGATCAATATCCTGTACCTGCACAATAAATATACAGATGAGGCTCACCATTCGAATGAAATCAAAGAATTAATACAACACAGATTTAAAATTTTGCCCCTATCAATCCACCCCATCACCTCTTGTCCAATTAAAATCAGGACTCGAAAGCCACGGATCAAACAATTTTAAAAATCTGGAGGGAAAAAACTATAACAAAACAATTTCAAAAATCTGGAGGGAAAGAAACTATAACAATAACACGCGGTGCAAAAATGCAATTTACATTCTCACTGCAGACAATCAGACCTATCAAGCATATCGGACCAGATTACAATCAGACCTGTCGAGCATTTCAGACCAGACATTCCTGCAGTTCATTTACTTCTTCTCTACAGATTTATCAGACTACACAAGAGAATTTGCTATTTTCTGTAAGGTATTTTATTTTTCCCTTCAATATCATCCAACGCAATTATAGAAAATGATAAGTGTCAGTTTATTCAACCTTTATTGTGTAAATCTTTTACAGGAATAGATTTTACAAACTCTTCTATAGATACTGAAATAAATGTCTTCTGTATCCATGCGCTTACTCTTTTTATAGATACCATTATGTTGTTTGAGAACCACAAAGAGATGAGGCTCACCATTCGAATGAAATCAAAGAATTAATACAACACAGATTTAAAATTTTGCCCCTATCAATCCACCCCATCACCTCTTGTCCAATTAAAATCAGGACT
The DNA here is from genome assembly GCA_007115665.2 of Sequoiadendron giganteum. Lineage (NCBI taxonomy): Eukaryota > Viridiplantae > Streptophyta > Pinopsida > Cupressales > Cupressaceae > Sequoiadendron > Sequoiadendron giganteum. The sequence goes on from CM021101.1 coordinate 720,564,645, forward strand.
TGAAAGCCACGGATCAAACAATTTTAAAAATCTGGAGGGAAAAAACTATAACAAAACAATTTTAAAAATCTGGAGGGAAAGAAACTATAATAATAACACGCGGTGCAAAAATGCAATTTACATTCTCACTGCAGACAATCAGACCTATCAAGCATATCGGACCAGATTACAATCAGACCTGTCGAGCATTTCAGACCAGACATTCCTGCAGTTCATTTACTTCTTCTCTACAGATTTATCAGACTACACGAGAATCTGCTATTTTCTGTAAGGTATTTTGTTTTTCCCTTCAATATCATCCAACGCAATTATAGAAAATGATAAGTGTCAGTTTATTCAACCTTTATTGTGTAAATCTTTTACAGGAATAGATTTTACAAACTCTTCTATAGATACTGAAATAAATGTCTTCTGTATCCATGCGCTTACTCTTTTTATAGATACCATTATGTTGTTTGAGAACCACAAACAGACTACATTCTGTATCCATGCGGTTTCTCCTTTATGAATGAAGAAGGGAACCACAACAAACTAATTCATTACAAGAGCTTTCTTTCATGCATAAAAATGATTGAATTATTTGTCTGATTTAGAACATGTAAGATATTCTTTGTTACAAGTATTCCTGTTTGCAATGTTATATAAAGTGGGATTTTTTACACCCGTTTTACAAGTTTTGATTGAGCTGGTCTTTGACATTTCCCAGGACATTCCTAATAGTTTTTATTTTCTTAGCCAGTTTAATTGTGGTTCCTTGAGCATAAGATAAGTAAGCTCTTTTCGATTCTCTGTTCAACTTTTGTTCCAAAGGTCTCCTTCTTTTCTTGGCATTCTTTATAATGCCAATCTTGGTAACCATTTCTCTTCAGAACCTTGTCAAGATGTCTTGCTTCTTCTATCAAATGTTCCAGATATAATATTCTAAGAACCCTGATAAAGAGTGGTCAATGTTTTCAAATTTTAGTCTCAAATGTTGGTGGGAATATGCTCCCACATGAACATCAATGCCGGTTTTCTTCCTATGAACCTGTTTGGAGATTCATCCGTCTGGTTTTTTTGTTACACAGGCATCCAAGAGTAGAAGATGGTTGTTTTCCTCCACCTTCATTCTAAACATGATGTGATCAAATTGTGCATTGAGATGTGTTAAGAATATATTTATTGAATCTATACCATACGCTCAGTGCACACTTGTGATAGTGTCTTTCACAAATTGATACTACCATTTTTGTTTCAATTCTGATTACTGTAATATTTTTCTCAAAATCTGGATATTTTGCTGTTTCTCATTTATATTTAGATGAAGCTGAAACATCTAGCTGCCTAAACAGAGATATAAACATTTTGTGGTTTCTCATATATATTTGTTTGCAAAATAACATATTTTAAAACAACTCAATTATTACATGTTTTTGCAGGATAATATAACATGATATTTTTTTTCTGTAGGCATTATGGTAGCAGGAAAGAGAAAAAGTAGGGGTATAAAATTGCAAGTGGTTGAATCAGATGATGGTGACACTTCAATCAACCCACTTCATGATAGCACAGCTTGTGATCATGTTGACAATATTGCAGAAACAATGGATGTTGCTGACAAATCTCAACAACATCATAGACAAAAGACTAAGTGCAATAGTGGTAAGTGGACACAAGAAGATATGGACCATGCCATCGATGATGTTGAGGACAATGGCTTTTCTATAAGAGCGGCAGCGAAAAAGTGGGGAATCCCTGCTACAACTTTATCATCTTGGCTGTGGGGATTGACAACAACAAAAAGAAAGGGACCATCAACAATCCTTTCTATGGAAGAAGAGCTGGAAGTAGTTAAGTGGTGCCAAGATTTGGCTCAGCTTGGTATTGGTTTGAAGGTTATTCAGTTGAAGTCGCATGTGGCTCATATTTGTAAAACAAGGCCAAATCCATTCAAAAATGGTTTACCAGGCAAATCATGGTGGATGGGTTTCTGCAAACATCATCCAGGATTGACAATAAGGACTGCAAAGGGTCATATTGCTCCTATTACACCTCACGTTGATTTAGGTAATCCAAAAAACACTTCAATAAGTAGTCCTATGGAAGAGACAGAAACATTCCCTGGCTTTATGGTGAACTAGTCAATTCTGAAATGCCTACTTTTCATTTTTGCAAAATGTGTATTCTGCAAAAGCTATAATTTTGCAGACGTATCTATTTTGTAGACCATGCCTACTTTGCAATGTCTACAAGCTGGTCATTTTGTAATGTTTTGATTTTGCAGATATTGTAACTATTTTTGCAGATCATGCCTACTTTGCAATATCTACAGGCTGGTCATTTTGTAATGTTATAATGTTATACTTTTCTTAGATAATGCAACCTTTTTTCTAGACCATGCCTGCTTTGTAATATCTACAGGCTGGTAATTTTGTAATGTTTTAAATTTCCAGATAATGTAACCTTTTTTGCAGACCATGCATACTTTGCAATGTCTACAGGTTGATCTTTTTGTAATGTTTCAATTTTGCAGACAATGTAACTTTTTTTAAATTTCCAGATAATATAACCTTTTTTGCAGACCATGCATACTTATGCAATGTCTACAGGTTGATCTTTTTGTAATGTTTCAATTTTTCAGACAATGTAACTTTTTTGCAGATTATACAGCAATGTCTACAGGCATGTCATTTTGTAAAGTTTCAATTTTCCAGACAATGTAATTTCTTTTTGCAGACCACACCTAGTTTGTAATGTTTTAATTTTGCAAACAATGTAACTTTTCTTGCAGACCATGCTATATCTCCAATGCTGGTCATTTTGTAAATGTTTTAATTTTCAGGACAATGTAACTTTTTTGCAGAGTATGCCTACTCTGCAATGTCTACAGACTGGTCAGTTAGTAATGTTTTATAACCGGCTACTTATTTCAATTTTTGTAATTCAAAAACCAATGATATTATTAAGAAACATCAATATACAAGTATGAAAATAGATTGAAAGTAAAAACTCAGTAACAATTTATATAATTCAATTTCCATCAATAAGTAAAAAACAATCACAACTATATTTCATTATATGTAGATTACACCAGTTTCCTGTATTCTGCAGGTTTCTGTGGGGTTAAACCATGTTTATAAACCCCACATTTTGTCTCTTGATATAGTAGTGATGGGACAATAGATGATTACAGATTTAAGAGTCGATGTTACAGACTAAGTGACTAGAGTTATGATAATAGTAACATAAGTTATGACTAGTTCGAAAGCATGACTGAAATATAGGCCTCCCAGATATCTACAGTTTGTTATCGGATTTCAGTAATAAGTAAATCAGTTGTACTGCATAGCTATTAGGTTTGCAAAAGGACTAAGATAACATTTTGGCCATTTTGATCACAGATAACAGAATTGTGTCTCATGCAAATATTATGCAGAACATTATATGAATGCCAAATTTTCCTTGCAAAAGAAGAGCTGCTCATTTATAATTGATAGCTTATAAGACATACTAGAAGTAGCATCTATCATATGCATCACATATACACAATGACATTTGTGAGTGTAAATGGCATTGATTTTGATGCTTTTTAGTTTTTTGTATAAAATTTCTCCACTTTTCTTTTGTTGCAATGCAATTTCTATTCAACCAACGGTAAGTTTTCTTTCTTGTAGTAAAGTTAGTTTCATATATGCCAACAAGAAGTGTGTATATAACTTCTCTGAGAATACACACCAAATTTATTTACAAGGAATAGAAAGTACAGGCCAAATTTTATTTGCTATCGTATAAGAACTATGTGTTAATGGCCATATGGTGCACAAAATATATAATATCATTGTAAAGCATATCAATTAGCTGTGGGAAATAAAATACCTCCATTATTGCACTGCCATCTTGTTCCAATATCAACTCTGTCTATATAATTTGTTTCCAATAGGGTTCTACTGTGGAAAGTTACATGCATGTGTGCTGGTGTTTAAGGAATCATGGTTGAATGTCAATATAATTTGAATTGAATGTGGTAAGTGTGCACTCATGCCTTTGCAAAACAATTTGTATATTTTTTATTGATTGATAAAGCTTTGGCAAAAGCTGCTTTAGATTCCTAATGTGTTTGTACCTCATACACCTGCCAAAGGTTTATAGCTATTTATGGAACCTTCCTTTTATCAGGACTGTAAGCATAGATGCCTAGTGTTTTCGTATTTCAATCACCTGCCATGTAAATCTTTCGGGAATTTGCAGATTTGAGTGCCTTAATGTTAACACTCTGAGGATTTTCTGAAAATTAGAGGTATCAAATGATTTCAATTTCACATACTCAAACATAATGGAAATAAGCATTATTCATTTGGCGTTTTCAGTCTCCTTTATTTAGACAAAATTTCTAGATTACAGATTCACAGACCGAAAACCCTATGAGCCCTAACCTTAGAAATTCCTCAAAAGACCGAAAACCCTATAAACCCTAACCTGCGAAATTTAAACCAGAAAAAAATCGGGTCATTAGCCCCAGTAAGGTCAAAAGACCTTACCCGCTCCACAAGTTCCAAACCTTTGAGATTTTTTGTGTCGATAGACACAGTTGAAGTCGGTCCCTCTTCAGCCGCTCTGCTAACATTTCAGAACATGAGGAGAAACAAAGAAATGGTTTTCAATGGGGATAATTTTTGTGAAAATAAAATGTAATGGGGATATTTGTTGGCGGTGCTCACTGAAACACAAGGAGACAGATCTATGGAGTTGTCTGCGAGCAGAAGCAAGACGGTGCATTCATTTTGACGAATGTCAACTGCATCTTCTAAGATTTCGTCCCAAGATAAAACGCTGACGGCATGTTGAGCTCCCTTTCAACTAGGACGCGTCCCTCCTGCTGGTAGACACGTTGATTGAAGATTTTGCAGGTCGCCTGGTGGTGATGGACACGACTAAAGTAGCATCGTAGTGTCGGATAAACGAGCAGCAAAAACAAATGTAAATAGGCCTAGTGATATGTATAGGATATAACTACGAATTGGGGTTAGGCTGTGGTATTAATAGTTATATCTATTTTATTAATAATTATAGATATAAATTATTTATTTATTTATTATATTATATTGAAGAGGATTGAACATGGCGCAATTAGGTGTTTACAACAACGGCATTATCTTTAGATCAAGTGTCTTTTGACAATAAAGTGTTTTGGTTTCAGGATTATCAAGATATGTATGTAGTTAATATTTAATTAATTATTAATAATAAGTTGTATAATTTATCAAAAGATGAAGTGATTATTTTTGTGACAAAATGTTTAGTACAGGAGCAAGTTGGAATGAAGATCAGGGGTGGTAATTGACTATGGTTATCAGGGGGTAAGAAAAGCGATGTTTTGAACATCTTTTATCACAACACATTAAGGTATCAAATTTGATGACGATAATTTGAAACCTTAGGTTTAAGTAGTTAATTGATTGAAGAAGATGCTATTAAATTTTTAAAGCTATTGAATGTTAATAAGATAAATTTTGAGAGGCGCAAAGTTAGGGCATCCAAGGTTTTATCTTATAAATCATTTATGTAGGGTATCATTATTTCCCTACGATAATTTGAAATTATCAAGAGAGATGACTTATTTGTTAGGGTTAACTTTATACCTCTCATGTATTTAGGTTCATAAGGTTTGGAGTGTACCTTGTCAAAGATTAAAAAATGGTGCCCTTATAGACATGTTTTAATCGAGGTTTCATAAAACAAAAATAAAAAAAGTTATTCTATAAATTATTTATTAAGTTGCATATTTTTAATATTCTTCTCTTTTTTCATCTTTTATCAAGGGATTATGTATTTTTAAATGATTTTTTGAGAAAGCCTTTCACAATTAGCTTCTAGGATAATATTTTTTTCTAAATTTGGGCTTAAATATGTAGTTGGAATTTATATTTGCTAAACTCATTTATAAAATAAATTTTAATAATATCCATGAGTGAATTAAATAGGTTTATTGAAAGGGAATCTAAGAATACATTATATATGATAATTATGTGTTTCAGAAATTGGTATCTTGATTCAAATGTTAACTCTTTATCAATACCAAAGTTAGATAGGGAAATTCATGATGAGAATACTCAAACATTAAATCTTAAAGAATTATAAGTGAAAATAGTTGTATCAAGTTGAGAAAATGCCATCAAAGAAATACCTCCCAACATGTAGATCTAAACTAAAAATTAATAATGCCTATATAGATCATTATTGAAAATAGAAAACACTTGAAGAAGAATGCAAATACAACACATACTGATCTTCATAAGAGAATATTCAAGCTAAAAGGCCTAGGATAGAGAATACCATTGAGAAACACAAACTCCTTGCACATACTTCAACTAGCTCTAGATAAGGATGACACTTCTAAAATCTCTCTTAGTATAGGCGATCCCACAATAATGTGTCCCAATTTTTGGTCTAAATAGGACCATGAAATCACTTTTTGTCACTTACAACAAGAAAGCTACTAAGAATTTGAAGATAATGTAAATTGGTGGTTTTTGAAATTTTGTTTATATATATATATATACAATTTGTATCATAAATAAGCATTTCTTAATGACTTGTTTTTATACTTTATAATATTCTTAATGAGTGACATTATTCTATAACACATATTTTTTTAGAAATAAGATAAATTCATAATTCTTAAACATAAATTTCTATTGCACATTTTATGGATTATTAATCTTTTAATTTAGATGTTATAATTTAGAGTAATTTTAGTGTGTAGTGCATAATTTTTTGTATATAGATTTTTTTTGTTGAAACAAGGACATCAATATATAATATACCTATATTTAAAAAGAATATATATTATTTTTTAATTTTTCCACATGCATTGAACATAGACATTTATGTTTGGTAAAAACTTATGTTCACTATAAAATAAAAATAAATGTAATAATTAAATAATTTTTTTAGAAATTATAATTTAGAAAAGCTTACTTTGAGGGCTAAGATCTTGTAAAATATCATGTCATGGTGGTTTTGTTTGATGGTACAACCCTTACTTTCAAACACAAATTTATTATGAAAATTTTGTTAGTAATAGATGGATGACATCAAAAGACCTTCAAATTAAGGAAATTCAGTTTGAAGTCCCTTTCATAAAGTATTTTGAATAGAAAATATTAAAGAATAAAAAAAATACCTTCATTTGAATTTATCCACCTCCTTTTGAACTTTATGATGCATTACTTTCAAATGAAGGTTCATTAAAAAATATTTTACAATTTTTGACATTTTGTGTTCATTTTTTTTTGCTTTGTTCATAATTGAGACACTATATTGTAGGATCATCCAAAATTAAGATTGACAAATCATCTACAATGAAAAAGAAATTGTAAAAATGCTAAAGCATGAGTGTAGATACCATTAAAGAAGAATGCTAATTGTTTAATGATATTGTTACATTGTTGTTAGTTTTGACCTTTAGTATTTTTCTGGATTATTTTATTGTTGTATAGTTATTGTTATTTTGCCCTTATTTATCTTATTGATTTGATTATATTGATATACAATTGTATTTTTCATCTCAATATCGTTTTCTATGAATTATATATTTCATTTGTAACTAAACATTATTCAATTAAAAAAATGAAAAAAAATAGTGATATATACCCATCTTTAACCTTATGAATATAATAAAAATAAACTTGTTTAATATTTTAACAATGATTCTCTCCCCTTTTTTTCCATTATAAAACTTGTTTTTTTTAAAAAAAAAATTGAATATTAAAATTCAAAATATTCAAAATACTTCTGAAACTTAAAAATCCATATTTTATGATTTTATTTTTACTATCAAGACTTATGTTTGATTTCTTTATAACTTTTGTTATATGTTTATAAAATTCTCAACATCTAGAAATGTTGAAATTGTGCAATCTTTGCAATAACAAATTATGGTATTGAAATGGTTTCTTATGGTGAAGAAGACGATTAAAGAGAAAATACAAATTTCTAGTTAATAGAAGAATATTCCCTCCTTCTAGATATTCCATGTAATGGTTGGGCTTCATCTCTCCAAACAAAAATAAATTTCCACCTTTGAATTTAGCTATCATGGAGGGATTTTTTCCACAATAATTAAAGTAGATAATCTTATTAGGATATATCTATTAACTACTAAATCTAAATCTAATGTATTATTAATTATTATCATGATCTTCCATCCAATTATAACTTACTAATGCATAGTTTCAAATCTTAATTGCTTGATCTATCTTTTTTTTTTCATGATTTATTTTCAATTTTATTTTATGTAGCATTGATTTATTTTATTAAGATGAATGTCATTAAGTATATATTTTTTTATTGATGCTAAGGTAGTTAAGGAGTTGCACCCATATATTAATTTATCAAATATTAACAATACATTCAAATATAGGGGATCATTAATAGATAACCCAGATCCATGAAAACTCAAAACAAGAAACTATTCAAACACTTAGGACAAAAAGCAACTTGGGCACCCAGTTTTAAAATGGTGCCCCCTATCAAACCCTGCAACCCTATATAATTTGATTATACCCATATGACACAACACTTGAACCAACAATAGTATCATAATTACAAAATTTGTGATCTTCGTTCTCCCCCATTAAGCCCCCAACCTGTCAAGACACACAAAATTTGAAACTCCCACCCAACCCCTAACAACAAAAGTGCCCCAGCCAAACACTACCTCAGATGATTACGAATTTTGGGTTTTCCCAAGTTATTCATGCCACTCTCGTCCACCAGGCCCTCCATAGCAATTTAAGCCTACAACTAGCTTGCCCCCTCATCGGGAACCATCTCCAAAATTTTCTTTAGAAACTTGATACTCTTTGACACTGCCACACGAAAAAGAGAGGCAGAGTTGTTGGAGAAAATCAATGGATACCGCTCTGGAGGTAATCCATGACATCACAACAGGTAGTAGTCGTCAGGTAACAAAGCCTCCAACCCCACTTCATAGTTCTCCAACACGTCCTCCAAACCAACCAGATACTTCCCCCAAGTCAGCTTCTTGCAAAGTTGGTGTACTATTTCCTTTGACTCCCCTGCATCCAGAACTAAGGCTAAGTACATTGCAGAGATGTCTGTGTTCACCCTATGTCGGTGATACGAATGGAGGAACTCCATGCCGAGTACCATCTTCAACATGTGGATGATCAAACTATGCTTTAATTTAAAGACATTACCCAATTGTTTCTTTGTTACTTCCCCCATGAATGCCAGTTGGCTTCTCGAGCTCTCCAATCTATTTGGGGTGTCCATATCACTCAACCCAAACTCACCACACTAGCTCTACAAAATGAAACTGTTTGCAGGTGTTTCTTACTCCTAAATATGCAAAACTAACCAAGAATGCAAGGTAAAGAACACAAGACCACCTCAATGATTAGCCTAAGTAAAGCACAAAAGAGAGATAAAAAATGAAAGTGATTATGCCTTTTGTGCTGATCTCCTTGGTTGGTCCTTGATTGGAATTTGGTTGTGTGCTCCTTTTGATGGAAAATTGATGGAAGATGATTCAAATGAAAGATGAAGGTGGATAGGTGATAAGTAAACAAAATGGATGCAAGTTCTTGAATGCAAAATGTGCTTAATGGAGGCTTGAATGGCTTAAGATCATAAGTTTGTTACTAAATGCATGAGGTCCCTTAAAGCATGCAAGAGGGGGGTATTTATAGAGGAATTTGAACTCTCTAGAGAATTCAATGGCCAGGATTGAGCTACCATGGCCAAGATGGAGGGCTATGGTGAGTTGAGGACTCACACGCTCTCACATCTTACCATGTGGCAGATGAAGTGTCACAAGGACACATGAGGTGGAAGATGACATGTGATGGAGGTACTTGCAAGTACCTTGGCATGTGACTGATGTGACCTCTTAATGATCACATGGGGAGGGGAAAAGCTTTGGGAGAATAAAAGTGAATTTTGTTTGAAAACGTGCCTCAATTTAATGGCTTGGACCTCTGTTAAAGGCTTGACGATTTTATGTCTCTATCGCTTTACCGCGGAGTTCTCATTTGGGTGTTTTGATCATTGGTCGTAAAGACTCTGTTTGATCGGCGAGACTCTGAGGGTTGTCACAGCGATGGGCCGACGAGCGTGGAGTTGGCAAAATGTTTGTTGGCTTTGGCTTTATCGGTGGATTGGTCGGCCATCGGCGGGAGGCAATGCTATGCCTTGTCGATGTGTCGATGCTTTGCATCAATGACTGCTATCGGCTTCATCCAATGGTGTTGGCTGCTTTCCGTGACATTCGAAGGCAAGTACCGTTGTTAACCTTTTCGTCGAGCAGAATTGCTTGTGCACATGACGCGTGGTGGTTTGTCAAAGAGCTGAGCACAACAAAGAGAAGGTGGGCCTTGAGTTGCTTTATGTGAAGGGTTTTTTGGTCGTGGACACATGTTTGCTCCTCAGGAGTTCCTTGGGGAATCTAGCAAATGCCGCTAGAGATTCCCCGAAGGATCTCCAACGGCTTCCATGTAAGCCAAGCGGTGGACACGTGGCAACCTCGGAAGCTCGTTCTAGGTGGGCTCTTGGGAATCTAGGAGATTCCCTCCTGGATGCCTTAGAACCTCCTGAGTGGCGGACACGTGGCTTGTGGGAACCGATAGAGTTGGTGGTTGGCGTTTTGGTGATAGCGGATTATTGCCAGCCCAGAATGTGATGAAATGGTTAGCGATGGCGAAGGGATTTCAGAGCCCGATGATAGTTGATTGATCGCTGCTCGATCAAGTGGTAGAATGAATAGAAGTGCGACACGTGGCGATCTTTCATTGGTTATTTTTGCACCATTGTTGAAAACAACATTTATTGCCGGAATCTGGATTGGTGAAAAGCAATATATTATGCAGTCATATGAGATTGGATTTTGGTGGTTGGTAGAGCTTGAATTTGGTATTTTCTTTGGAAATAATTTATTGCGGGGGTGGCTCAATGCAGGATTGAAGGTGGATCAAATCTGAGATTTGGTGTGTCGGTGAAGAACTGAAATTTAATGAACCCTAATTGGTGGTTGGTGAGAGACTTTTGATAGTCGATCTAGACTAGAAGTTGAACAATCTGAAAAAAAAAGCACAAGACCGAGAGACTGTGAGTCAAGGGTTGATGAGTTTGTATTCACTGTATGCCGAAATAGCATTGTAACAGTGTGTGCATGAAAACTCAAGTGCTGTTGTGAGCTAACTATCTGAGAATGAGGATTGTAACTTTGTATGTAATATTTTGCTTACTGTAATACAAAGTGTCTTTCTCTTGGTGTGGTGGTTTTTTTTTCGCAAGGGTTTTCCCACGTAAATCTGGTGTTATCTCTGTAATCATTTTATTTATGTTACTCTTGTTACCCTGTATGTGTTTATCTTAAGTGTTTTAATGTTTTAAAACTGGTCTTTGCATGTCTCCTCTATGGTTTTAGCGTTAGGAAAGCGTTTCTGCACTATTGCTTTTCCTTTCAAGTGGTATCAGAGCTTGGCCAGTTGTGTTATCCTTGTTAGTAGGGCTGGTTTTTTGTGCTAATACTGTTCCAGTGGGATTCTTGCAAAGTTAGGACCAAGTTCTATCTAAGATGGCGAGTACATCAGGAAGAGTTGATATTGAGAAATTCAAAGGCGACAACTTTGAGTTGTGGAAACTCAAAGTGGAAGACTTGCTTGTGGATAGAGACCTCTGGGTTTCTATGTCTGGAACTATGCCACAAAGTATGAAACAAGAAGATTGGGATCTTGCAGATAGAAAAGCAAGAGGACTGATAAGACTTAGTCTGGCTGATTCTATACTCCTGAATGCCCATGAGGAGAAGTTTGCAGCTTCATTATGGAAGAAGCTTGGCGATATTTATCAGAGAAAGTCTCTGGTGAATACGTTATTCCCGAGGAAGAAGTTGTACTCCTTGAAGATGGAAGAAGGTGCATCTATTGCAGACCATCTGAACTTGTTTAACACGAGTGTTGCTTAGTTGGCATCTGTGGGTGTAAAGATTGAGGAGGAGGATTGTTACATGCTCTTGTTATGTTCGTTACCTAACACTTGGGATCATTTGGTGATGGCTATTGGAAGTACGACTGTTAATTTCAAGATGGAAGATGTGGTTGCTTCACTATTATCTGAAGAGATGCAGAGGAAGTCTTCTAAGATGGCCAAAGAGGCCCTTGTTGTTCGACGAAGATCGAAGGAGAAATGCAAGAATAAGGACAAGAAGTCCAAATCTAAATATGTAGGGAGATCAAAGTCTCCTGGTAAAAAGTCCAAGGTGAAATGTTGGAACTGTGGGCAGCCTGGTCATATCCAAAAGGATTGTAAGGAGGAGAAGAAGAAGACGAGTAACTCTTTAGACTATGACTCTTCTCAGAGTGATGTAGATGCCTTGGTTGTAGCTTTGGCAACTCAGGTATCAGATGATGTCTGGCTGGTTGACTCAGGTGCATCCTTTCACATGACATCTCATAGAGAATGGTTCACTAAGTACGAGAAGTATGATGGTGGAAAGGTGTACTTGGTGAGTGATTCAACATTGGAGATTGTTGCCCTTGGAAGAGTCAAGATACAATTCCCTGACGATAGAATCAAAGGGATTGGTATCATATTGCACATACTAGGTTTGGCTCGTAACTTACTTTCTGTCAGTAAGTTGAATGATGTTGGTGTAGAATTTTCTTTCTCGAGTAAAGGATGTAAGATGGCTAGAGGTGCAAAGGTGCTAGCTAAGGGTGTACGTACTGGCACTCTGTACAAGCTGGATGCACATCCTATTCAATGTAACAACGTCTTTGTAAAGTCAAGCAAAGCTACTTCTGTAGAGAAGGATGAAGATGCTTCTTTGGCTACAAATAGGATGGAGGTGAAACTCCCAATAGAGAAGACAATGTTGTGGCATCATAGACTTGGTCACATAGGTGAGAAAGGTTTAAAATCCTTGAAAAATAAAAATCTTGTTGAAGGGCTTGTTGACTGTAATCTTGAGTTCGATTTCTGTGAACACTGCATTTATGGAAAGCAACAACATGTTTCTTTTTCCTCGAGTTCTCATAAATCTTCTAGTGTACTGGACTATGTTCATTCTGATGTGTTTGGTCTAGTGAACGTTCCTTCATTATCAAAGTCTAGATATTATGTTTCTTTTATTGATGACTATTCAAGAAGGGAATTTATATACTTTCTTAAGAGTAAATCAGAAGTGTTCGGTCATTTTAAAGAGTTTAAAAAATTGGTAGAGAATCAAACTAGAAGGAAAATCAAATACTTGAGGACGGATAATGGTGGTGAGTTTTGTTCTTTAGATTTCGATAGATATTGTAAAGACCATGGGATTAAAAGGCATAAAACTACAACTTATACTCCACAACAGAATGGAGTTGCTGAAAGGTTGAATAGGACGCTGATGGAAAAGGCAAGGAGTATGTGGAGTAGTGTTGGTCTGGAGCAGAAGTTTTGGGTTGAGGCCGTGGCTACAACATGTTACCTGGTAAATCATTCTCCTTGCTCTGTTCTTGTTGATAAGACACCTTTGGAAGCGTGGTCTGGTAAGAAGCCCTCTCTGAGACATGTTTGTGTCTTTGGCTGTGAGACATATGCATATGTGCCAAATGAGAAGAGATCTAAGTTGGAGAACAAAGCTGTTAAATGTATCTTCATCGGCTATGGTGTTGGTGTGAAGGGATACAAGCTTTAGAATCCTGATACTGAGAAGGTTTTGTATAGAAGAAGTGTAATATTTCATGAGCTGAAAACTTCTACAACTGACCCATAGCTAGAGACAGATCAAAGAGAAAAGAAGAATGATACAATTGAGATTCCCCAAACTCCAGAAAAGGGAGAACTGCATGTTGTACTTGAAACTGAGGAGAGCTCTAGCAGCTCAGAGAGTTACGAAGATGAAGAATCACAACCTCATCCAGTGAGAAGGCCTACATGTCAAAAATAACAAACTGATAGGTACGGTTTCTCCATTTTGGATTCGAACTGTGCCTATGCTTATACTAGCACTGAGGAGCCTAGGACTGTTAAAGAGGCAATTAATATGTCCGATGCAAATTCTTGGTTGGAAGCCATGAATGAAGAAATGGAATCATTGGAAACGAATGAAACCTGGGATTTGGTACCTTTGCCTGAAGGAAGAAAGTCTGTTGGCTGTAAATGGGTATTTAAGAAGAAGACTGGCCTTGAGGGCAGTGTTGAGAAGTATAAAGAGAGGATGGTTGCAAAGGGGTATTCCTAGGTAGAGGGAATTGATTATGGAGAAATATTTTCCCCTGTAGCTAAGCTGACATCTATCATATTTTTGCTGTCACTTGCAGCAATGTATGACTTAGAGATCGAGTAGATGGATGTGAAGACAACGTTTCTCCATGGAGAGCTGGAAGAAGAAATTTACATGTCCTAGCCTGAGCACTTCATTGAAAAAGGTAAAGAAAGCTTGGTCTGCAAGTTAAAGAAATCTTTGTATGGTTTGAAGAAGTCACCTAGAATGTGGTACCATAAGTTTGACACTTTTGTGTTGTCTATGGGATTTTTGAGATCAAAATCTGATCATTGTGTGTATTATAAATCTGAAAATGATCGTGTGCTTATTATTACCCTGTATGTTGATGATATGTTGTTCATAGGAAATAGTAAGTCTATGATTTCTGATCTTAAATCTCAATTGTCTACAAAGTTTGAAATGAAAGATCTGGGTGCAGCAAGGTATATTCTGGGGATGGAGATAACCAGGGACATAAAGGGTAGAAATATTTGGGTCAGCCAGAGTAAGTACATCAACACTAGACATTGCCCAAGCAGTGGGAGTACTCAGCCAATTTATGGCAAATCCAAGAAGGATGCATTGGGATGCTATAAAGAGAGTGTTTAGATATCTGAGAGGTACCTCAGAATGTGCTCTGTGTTACCATGGAAATTTGGTTGGATCATAGAGAACTCTCAACATTCGTGGATATGTGGACTTTGATTGGGTAGGGGACATTAACAGCAGAAGATCCACCAGTGGATATACTTTCATGTTAAATGTTGGTGCAATTAGTTGGATGAGCAAGCGACAAGTTGTAGTCGCCCTATCCACTGCGAAGGCAGAATACATGGCAGCAACTCACGCCTACAAAGAAGCTATTTGGCTAAGTCGTTTGTGTTCTAGTATTGGTTTTGATCCAGGGTAGATAACTATTTTCTGTGACAGTTAGAGTGCCATTTGTTTGGCAAAAAATCCAACTTTCCATGCCAGGACGAAATATATCGATGTACAGTATCACTTCGTGAGAGATATGGTGGAGGATGGAAAGGTTTCTTTAGTGAAGGTGGATACACTGAAGAATGTTGTTGATGCATTGACAAAGCCAGTGAGAATGGACAAGTTCGGATGGTATGCAATTTCGATGGGCCTTATGGCCTATGATCGTCAATAAATTTGAAGTCTGGAGGAAGCCAGTAAGTCTTCGTCAAGTGGGAGCTTGTTGGAAAATTTGCCTCAATTTACTAGCTTGGACCTCTATTAAAGGCTTGACAAGTTTATGTCTCTATTGCTTTACTGCGGAGTTCTCATTTGGTCATCTTTATCATTGGTCGCGAAGACTCTGTCTGATCGGCGAGACTCTGAGGGTTGTCACAGCGATGGGTCGATGAGCATGGAGTTGGTGAAATGTTTGTTGGCTTTGGCTTTATCGGCGGATTGGTCACCCATCAGCAGGAGGCAATACTATGCCTCACCGATGTGCCGATGCTTTGCATCAACGACTGCTATTGGCTTCATCCGACGGTGCTGGCTACTTTCCGTGGCATCCGAAGGCAAGTATCGTTGTTAACCTTTTTTCCAAGCGGAATTTCTTGTGCTCATGACGCGTGGTGGTTTGTCAAAGAGGTGAGCGCAACAAAGAGAAGGTGGTCCCCGAGCTACTTTATGTGAAGGGTTGTTCGGCCGTGGACACTTTTCTACTCCTCGGGAGTTCCTTGGGGAATCTAGCGGATGTCGCTAGAGATTTGCCGAAGGAGCTCCAACGACTTCCATGTAAGCCAAGTGGAGAGCACGAGGAGTGGACACGCGGCAGCCTCAGAAGCTCATTCCGGGCGGGCTCTTGGGAATCTAGGAGATTCCCTCTTGGATGCCCTGGAACCTCTTGAGTGGCGGACACGTGGCTTGTGGGACCCGATAGAGTTGGCGGTCAATGTTTTGGTGATAGCGGATTATTGCTAGCCTAGAATTTGATGAAATGGTTAGCGATGGCGAAGGATTTCAGAGCTCGATGATAGTTGACCGATCATTGCTCGATCAAGCGGTGGAACGAATAGCAGTACGACATGTGGCGATCTTTCATTGGTTGTTTTTGCACCATTGTTGCAAAACAACATTTATTGCCAGAAGCTGGATTGGTGAAAAGCGATATATTATGCAGTCATATGAGATCGGATTTTGGCGGTTGGCATAGCCCAAATTTAGTATTTTCTTTGAAAAGAATTTACTGCGGGGGTGGCTCGATGCAAGATTGTAGGTGGATCCGATCCGAGATCGATTTGGCTTGTCGTTGAAGAACTAAAATTTAATGCACCCTAATTGGTGGTTGGCGAGAGACTTGTGATAGTTGGTCTAGACTAGAAGTCAAAAAATCTAAAAAAAAAGCAGAAGACCAAGAGATTGTGAGTTGAGGGTTGATGAGTTTGTATTCATTGTATGCTGAAATAGCATTGTAACAATGTGTGCATGAAAAATCAAGTGCTGTTGTGAGCTAACTATCTGAGAGTGAGGACTGCAGCTTTGTATGTAATCTTTTGCTTACTGTAATACAAATTGTCTTTCTCTTGGTGTGGTGGATTTCTTTCCGAAAGGGTTTTCCCACATAAATTTGTTGTTATCATTTTATTTCTGTTACTCTTTTTACCTTGTATGTGTTCATCTTAAGTGTTTTAATGTTTTAAAGCTAGTCTTTGCATGTCTCCTCTGTGGTTTTAGCGTTAGGAAAGTTTTTCCACACTGTTGCTTTTCCTTTCAAATTTTAAATTCATAATGATTGGGAGTATCCTAAGGATAAGACAAGGTTCCCAAAAGGGTAAGTTGAGAAGTACCTTAGATAAGACAAGGTGCTTATAATAGAAGGTTCCTAACCCATGTGACTGATGTGACCTCTCAATGATCACATGGGGAAGAGGATATTCCTTGGAAGAATAGAAGTGAATTTTAAATTCACATGATTGGGAATAGAAGGTTCTTGGCTTCATGTGACCTCTCAATGATCACATGGAGAAGAGGAGATTCCTTGGAGGAATAAAAGTGAATTTTAAATTGACATGGGGAAGACAAAAAGGAATTAAAAATTCCTTTGGGAATGAGAGAGTTGACCAAAGGGGGATTGATTAGACTGACTAATCATTTATTAGAAGATAGTTAGTGGCTAACGAAGATTAAGAGCCAACTTCCAAAAGTTGGAGGATGTGACACATCCTAATCAGGGATTAGCCATATGTACATTGCTAATGATGGGATTAGGAGATGGATTAGGATTAAGAAAAAAGATGTGACATGTGAGGAATTAAATAAATGTCATATTTATTTAATTCATTTGATGAAAAGGAGAGTAAAGGGGGTAAGGTATTTAATCATTAACTAAATACCTTAGGGATTAAAAAGGGATTAAGGGTATTAATTAGATAATAGCAATATTACCTAATTAATGCGAATAGGAGGATGTTTAGACGAAAAAGGGATAAATTTGGACAAATGTAAGTGTCCAAATTTGGATGTCTACAGAAACCATGGAAAAAAACTCGGCCAACACTAAGATTTTTGGTCACCTGATAGCCTCCAATCTGATATCTCATAATCGCATGGTACTTGTTATCATTTCAACGTCACCTCCACACTACGAATCAACACAAAACTGTCACCAAGTTTGGAAATGGCACACGCTATTTAATCTGATCCCACCATTAAGGCCCTTTTGCCAAGTCATCTACCACCCCATTGCCATCTTGGTAAATATGTGTCACCTCGAAAGCCTCCAACTCAACGAGTAATTGATTAACGGGAGAGAGCCATCACCTTAACTTCCAATTGGGTGTCCATCCCGTCTTGATGGTGCTAATTGTTATTAAAGAGTACCCCTCCAAATGGATTTTTTGTAACTTTTTTTGTTTGAAATATTGGAGCCCAATTAGGGCAACCTGAAATTTAGCCTCATTGTTTGTACCAATCCCCAAATATATAGATTTCTCAATTATTGTCTTCCCGTCATGATCTCTGATCACACAATCTACCCCTCTCTCACCAGGATTACCCTTTGTGATGCCATCAAAATTGACCTTCACCCAACCCTCCTTCGTATCTGACCACAACACGCCATCCTTCAAGGCCCCTGCGAGACAAGCCCCTATGACCCCATTAACGAGGGCATTAAGTATAATTTTTATTTTTTAATATGTATTTATTATTTTTCATTCTTTAAAAAAAAAAATGTTGTTTGATGTTTGATTTGCATTATTTAATTCTTGATTTTGTAATTTATTTATTTTTATTTTATTTTTATATTAATTTATGTAAATTTTTAGATTAAATATTCTAATTATTTATCAATATTATCAATAATTTTTCATTTTTACAGAATATATATTATTAAAATATAGTAGATATGGTGATCTCATTATTAACATTTGTTTAAATATATAGTGATTTAATTAATGGTTTTACATCACTCAAAACAAAGCTCTTATTTTCTAGTATATTTTATAATTTTTTTTGAAGTTTTATTATTTAGAAAGATCCATTACAAATAATTTATCTTAAATAAATTTATCATAATCATCTAAATCTAACATTTCATATCTCACTATTCAATCCATGATCAAGGAGAAATATTAGAGTCAATACTTAAGCTAGAGATGGACAATGATTCTGTTGAAATCATTGATGTCAAAGGCGTCTTGGGAATAATAGTGGCCCCAAATAAAATCAATTTCGATCATCCATTTGGAGTGTTGATGCTAATTTAAGAAATAAATAAATGGCTTATTACTTATGAGGCCGACCCCCTCTTGGGTGGCCCCATGTTTGGGGAAATAAAATTAATTAATAAATTTTTATGGGGTTCTCAAATTTGGGCCGACCCCTCCCCTAGAAGAGTGCGACCAACATTGGGAAAATAAAGTAATAATAAAAAGATGTATGCTAGCCGAACCTTATGAAGTGGTGTGTCTTTTCAAGTAGGTCTCCAAGTAGGTCTCCACCTTTCAAAGACATAAAAGGATGCTGTGTTTTGAGATTGAGAAATAATTGAATATCCTTCATATTTTAAGAGCAAGAAAAGGAGCAGATTTATGAGTAGAGATCAAACGTTTAAGAGAAAAAATTAGACATATTTGGAGTAGACCTAATGCAAATTTTTGTGAAGATAAATTTTAGATTTGAGAGTATTTATTGCAGATCCTTTTGCAAATTTGAGTGGGAGCATTTTGCAAATTTAAGAGAAATTTTGAGGCATATTTTGTTGAAGTCCTTGAAGGGATCTAGAGCAGATTCAACAACATTATTGTCATATTATATTTTGAAGGTTGGTGCCTTCTATTTTGCGAGATCGATAGGTTGGTGCCTCTCACTCAAAGAGATTGATGTCTCTTGCTGAGTTGGAGCTCAGTGGAGGGGATTGGTGTCTCTTGTGGGTTGGTACCTATGAAGCTTGTAAAAAGATATATATAAAAATAATATTTTTCCATGGTTTTCTTTCGTAAGGGTTTCCACATAAAATCAAGTGTACATCTTGTGTGCTAAATTGTTAGATCTTACTCGTGTAGATGCTTTGATTATTGCTTTATGATTGCTTAAGTTATAAATTATAAAAGTTGGTCTTATACTAATTTACTTCCTCTCTCAATATAAATGTACGTGTGTGTTTTCTTTGATTGGTATAAGAGTGGGTTCCTTCAAAAAAACCTAATATCTTGAAGGAAAGATCTTAATAATACACATGGCGAATCAAGAAGGGATTTCCTCAAGCTGAGCACCATTGTTCGACAGGAACAACTATGCTTTTTGGAGTATGAGGATGCACATTTATTTGATAGATCATGGATTTGATATATGACAATCTATTATGGATGGCTACGTGGTACCATCTACTCCACCAATGAATCAACCTAGAAAAAGGGTAAGTGAGAATAATGGTAAATCTATGAATGTAATTCTAAGTGGTCTGACTAAATCAAAATTTGTCAAAGTCATGGATTGCACATGGAAAAAGAGATGTGGGTTAAGATTTAAAGGACTTATGAAGGGGACGACAAAGTGAAAAATGAAAAAATCCAAAACCACATGAGACAATTTGAAAGTTTGAAGACAAAGGACGAAGAGAATGTTGTCGCCTATTTTCTTCGTGTAGATGAAATTATAAATAACATTCTTGGTATTGGAGAAAAAGATTAAGGATAAGGTTAGTGTGCAAAAGGTTTTAAGATCTCTATCCATGAGATTTGATGTGAAACTTTTTGCCATTGAAGAAATGAAGGATCTAGACACTTTGAAGATGGATGAGTTACATGGAATTCTTACTGCTTATGAAGTGAGGACTAAGAATAGAACATCATCAAAAAAAAGAAGTCACCTTCAAAGCATCAAGAAGGACAAAGGACAAAGGACCCGTATCAAGTGAAAGTTCAAGTGATGAGGAAGAGGCTAACTTTGTGAAGAAATTCAATAAAGGAACTATCAAGCAAAAAGGTAAGTATACTCTTAAATGTATTAATTATGGTAATATACGTCATTTTTCTGCCAAATGTCCACATGTTGGAAGTGATAACAATGAAGAAGTATATTATGACAAGGGAAAAGACAAGAAAAGTTATTATACCAAGAAACTCATTCAAAGGAAATTCGAAAAGAAGAATTTTCAAAGACACAAGAAGAGCCTATATGTTCAAGAAAGAAATACTAAGCTCCAAGGTGAAGAGATAAAGGAAATGAAGAGATCAAAAGAGAGAAATATATTATAGCAGATCTTAAGGAAGAAATTCCCATCACCATAGATAAAACCAAAAGACTCAAGAAGAAAAAAACAAAGTTGAAAGACCAAGTTCGAGAAGATAGTGATAAGTCTAAAAAGATGATTATGGATTTGAAGATTCAAGTTGAAGAAGCCAAATGCATTGAATATTTTTTTAAAAATCAACTAAAGGAAAAAGAATCAAAGTGTGAGAAGCTTGAATATGTAATCGTTTCCTTGATGAAGGAGATACAAAAGACTAAAGATCAACTTAGAAAAACATAAAGTTTGATAAAACTTCTGAAATATTAGAGGATCTTGTCAACTCACAAAGACCACCATTCATCAAAAGTGGTCTTGGTTTTGATGGAAAAAGTTCACAAACTATAAAGAAGCTAGAAAGTAAGAATTATGCTACAACCCTCAAAAGTTCCAACAAAGAGGAGGTGAACAAAGAAGAGAACAAAAGGGAAGAAAGCAAAAAGGAGGCAAACAAAGAGGAAAATAGGGAGGATAAAGCCTCACAGTTTCAAAGAACTAACAAGGATAACCTCAAATGGTCCTTCCCTTAAAGGAAGCTACAAACAACTAGGTTTCAATATTACTTCCATGGTTATTATTTTTCATGTAATTAGTTTGGGCATAAAATAGTAAATTGTAGAGTTCACACAAGGAATGATTTTGAATTCATGAAGAGGAATTATAATTACTTTTTTCCTCTAATGGATTACAACATTATATGTCACAGGTGCAACAATTTTGGGCACACAACATGTTTTTGTTAAACTATTTTTCCTAAACCTCCAAGATAAAATAAGGAGAAGGATGTTTTTGATAAGAAAAATGATGAATCAAACAAGGTTTAGAAAAAGGAGGAACACGAAATGAAAGAAAAATCCATGCTTGTACAAGTTGCACTACATGCTCAAGATGAGAAAGACAAATGGTATGTTGATAGTGGTTGTTCAACCCACATGACTGGTGACAAAAGTATAAATTTCTCTCTCTAAAGAAAGTGAATGGAGGAACAGTGAAATTTGGGGACAATGCTATGACAAGCATAAAAGGTAAAGGCACACTTAGTCTGGATAATGAAAGAACTAAAAATAAGGATGTCTTATATGTTGAAAGATTGAAGCATAATCTCCTGAGTGTGAGTTCGTTGCGTGACCAAGGGCACACTTTCATGTTTCATTCTAGAGGATGTAAAATCATGAAAGATGGAAAATTGATAGTTGATGCTTATAGAATAGATGGTAATTTGTACATTCTCAATGAATTCAAAAGTGAGAAATATTATATGGGCAAAGAAAATGAGAGTTGGCTATTGAATAGAAGGATTGGACATTTGAACTTTGATAACATTATGAAGATCAACAAAAATCAAGTTGTAAGAGACATACTAAATATAGAAAAGCTTTCAAATATCATTTGCAAACAATTTCAATATCGAAAACAAACAAGGACAAGCTTAAAATATAAGGAGTATTCTATGTAAAAACCTTTGGAACTTGTTCACACTAATTTGTGTGGGCTAACAAGGATGAAAATCTTGCAAGGTGAGAGTTATTTTATGTTGTTGATTGATGATTATTCCAGGACGACTTGGGTAGCTTTTCTTAAAGAAAAATATAAAGCAATTAAGAATTTTATGGCATTCAAAGCCTTATTAGAGAATGACATAGGGTTGAAGATCAAATGTCTTAAATTTGACAGAGGAGGATAATTTACCTCAAATGAATTTGATGAATACTATGAAAGGCATAAGATAAAAAGATAATATTCAGCTGTAAGAACTCCACAAAAAAATGTAGTTGAGAGAAAGAATAGAATAATTCAAGGAATAGCAAGATCTATGATAAATGAGGCCAAGATATCTGATGCTTTTTTGAAATAAGAGGTTCATACAATTGTCTATATTTCAAACCAAGCACAAATCAGGGTGAACATCGACAACACTCCATATGCACTTTGGAAGGGAAGGCCTACATCAGTAAATTACTTCAAGGTTTTCAAAAGAAAAATTTATATAAGAAGAGATGAGGAATATTTGGGAAAATTTGATTCTAGAAGTGATGAAGGTATCTTCCTTGGATATTCCACAAGGAGTAAATCTTATAAATTATATAACGAGAGATTGCACAAAGTTGTTGAAAGTGCAAATGTGAGGGTTGACAAAGAAAGGAATCAAAAGGAGATTAGTACAATAAATTGATTATGAAAAGGAAGAGAGTTGCAAAGAAGAAGAAACAAAGGAATAAATTGAAACTTGAGAAGTTAAGAAAATAAATTTTAAGACTCCATCAAAGGCACCACCCAAGACACCATCTAGATTTTTTCAAAAGAACCATCTTGAAGATCAAATTATTGGAGACAAAGACATAATAATTTAGACAAGAAGAAGATAAATACTAGATCAAGGCTATGGAGGAAGAATTAGATCAAATAGAGAAGAATGAAACTTGGGAGCTTGTCCTGAGACCTAAGGATAAGAACACCATTGGAACCAAGTGGGTTTTTTGAAACAAGCTAAATGAAGATGGGGAAGTCACAAGGAACAATGCGAGACTTGTGTGCAAAGGCTATGCACAAGTCGAAGGAATAGACTTCGAAGAAACATTTTCCCCTGTTGCATGATTATAGGCTATTAAAATGTTCTTAGCTCTTGCAAGTTTCAAGAATTTCAATGCTTATCAGATGAATGCCAAATCAACTTTTCTAAATGGAAATTTGGAAGAGGAAGTGTACACTGAACAACCTAAAGGATTCATTTTATTAGAGAACGAGGATTATGTTTGTAGATTGAAGAAGGCTCTTTATGAACTAAAGAATGTCCCAAGGGCTTGGTGTTCAAGGTTAGATAAGTATCTTCAAGGGAAAGGCTTCAAAAGAGTAATTATGGACAGCAAATCTTATATCAAGAATGAAGGAGATAAGTTGTTGATTGTTGTGGTATATGTCTATGACATCATTTTTGGGGTAACAATGATTAGATGTGCCAAGACTTCCTCCAACATGTAAGAGGAATTTGAGATGTCAATGCTAGGAGAGCTATCTTTTTTCCTTGGTTTGCAAATCTCTCAGTCAGATAAAGGGATCTTTATTTCTCAAACCAAATATGTTAAAGAGATATTAAAAAAATTAGGATGGAAGATTGTAATCCAATAAGTACTCCTATGGTTACTAGTTTTAAATTGAGAAAAGATGATGAATCTCCTACAATAAATCAAACTTTGTATAGATCCATGATTGGTAGATTGCTCTACCTCACAGCTACAAGGCTTGATATTATGCAAGTTGTTGGTTTAGTGGCATGGTTTCAAGCAGCTCTAAAGGAAACCCATGTAAATGCAGTCAAAGGAATATTGAAATATTTGAAGGGGAGTACAAATTTTGAATAGTGATATCCAAGGGGTGAATATTTCACCCTTACAACATATACAAATGTGAATTAGTAGGCAATGTTGATGGCATGAAGAGCACTAGTGGAGGATCATTCTTTCTCAAAAAATTTCTTGTATCTTGGTTAAGCAAGAAACAAGCATTAGTTTCCCTATCTATAGCAAAGGCATAATATATTGTGGCAACAACTTGTTGCACATAGGTTTTATGGATGAAACTGAATTTGAAATATGTTAAGGTTAAGTATGAGCATCCCATTCCCATACTCTATGATATTATGAGTGCCATCAACATATCAAAGTTCTATAGGAGAATCATCTTCCAAGAATAAAGTTGTTGCTTTGAAAGGTCCAATATTTAAGATAAGAAGTTTCAATGAATCCCGAAAATCAAAATTTCTATTTTTAAAAAAAATTGCTTTTTTTGCTGACCTAGATTGAGGAGATAAGAATGCAAAACATAATGTTATCATTTTAGATTTTTATTTTTTACTTTTTTTTTTGATGAAAAATAGTGGGCGACACAGGAAAAAAATTAGTATAGTAGTTTCAAGATTTGTCACATGAAAATAGAATTCAAAAAGATGAAATGCAATGATAAGTATATTTTTTTATTAAAATTGGTATTGGAAAATAGAAAATAGAATAAATTTTAAAAAACTCAAATTTGGGAATTAACCATTCAAAAATTAGCATTGATAAACCAAAACTTCCACCAAATTTAAATGATCACCTAACCTTAATCAAGCACTTAAATAACATATATTTCTTGTAAAAAAAAAGTGGGAACCAAAAGAAAAGTAACACCCAAATTAGTATATGGGCTCAAATGAAGATTGGAAGGAAAATAAAACAAAATAAAGGAGAAAATGTGATGAGTATATGCCCTTTATTCAAATTGATGCCCAAGACAAGATTGAGAATTAGTTAAAATAGATTAAAGATAATCAAAAGATCGAAACCCTTGATTTAGATGGATGCTTAATATGAGTAGAAATGGAAATAAAGTAATATTTTATGTTTTTGAAATGATAAGCAGCATTTACAAGGTGTCGTACCCTTCACAAAGGGCCAAAGGAAAACATAGTTCAAACCAGAATTTGAACTATAGGAACAACATAAACAGTTGACTGACAGTTGTAGAAAAACAAGAAATTAAGCAACCCCAGACACAGAGGGGTCAAAGTTGGCTCCACGGACCCGAGTCTGAGAAGCAGCTACAGATTTCTTCTTCTGAAGAACAACTGACCAGGGAGGCTCAGAATCAGAAACCAGAGAGAAAGGTGAGATGAGCGACTCCACCCCAACCACCACAGGGGAAGAGCCACCAAGCAGTGAGGGAGTCAACAACGAGGCAACATAGATTGAAACAACCAACAGATCAATAGAGGTTCCCAACAAAGGGTGGACAGGGTTTGACAAAGCAACGACAACAGGGGCTGAAGTTCGGTCAGGCACAACAGTGTCAGTAGATCGGTCCAAAACTGGTTCCTCAGAAGGGAGGTTCGAGAGAGGAGCAACAACAAGAGGGTCAACCTCCTCCAAAGAAACATCCGAAGAAGAACCCACCGTGAGATGATCTAGGAGAGCATCCTTCCACCAAGTCGCAGCACCCTTGCGGCGAGCATGAGGACAGGCATAGGGCAAATGACCCATCGAAAAGCATCTCCTACACCAAAAGGGGAGACCCTCATAGTCCAAGAGCTGCTTCCAAGGTCTGTCCTCCACCAGCAAAACAACATCCCCATGAAGAGGTTTGGAGATGTCCAGATCAACTAACAACCGAGTGACCGTAGTATGTCCAAACTCCCTAGTTGTGGAATCCACCATTAAGAAGTGACCAATGGTAATGCCAATGGCCTCGAAACATGATTCCTCCTAGAACTGAAGAGGAAGATTTGACAGATGGACCCATATAGGTCTAGTGTTCAACAACTCCATCAGGGGGTTGAAAGAACGAGACCGGGGCCTGATGGACAGAGAATGAATACCCCACATCCACCCCCTATTCAGAATGTTGTCCTGCTCAAGAGGGGAGGCAAACGTAGCAATAAAGAAACCCCTAGCACTGGGGTAGAGCTCGATTTCCCCAACAACCAAAGGCTTCCATGAACCCGACACCCAATTGTGGAGATCTGGGAGGGAGGGCCACAGGCCATTGAATCTGCAGACCACACCAATTTTTGAATAATAATCTTCATTTTCCACAACCTCAGGACCACAAACAACCACAGGGGAATCCCGAGCACAGGGTAGAGACCGAAAAGTAGGACGAGAACCCGCCCTCATAGCATCAAAGAAGGATATAGCCATTCCCGAAGAACTCCCAACAACAGGCAACCGAGGGGCTGGAACAGAATGCCAAGCCACAGACGAATCCCCCATTACATTTGCACCCACAGAGGCAACAACCTTCCAACACACAATTTCTCCATCAAGCCCTACCACAGACGACTTAGCAGACACCACAGAGTCATTCCTGCGTGCGCACGGGGCAGGGAAAGGAGGAACAGAGCCCCCAACGGGAGGGACCCCACAGGCCACCGCACCACACCCAACCACAACAGGCACAAAGACACCGTCGAGAAGCGCAACAGCCAGAGGCTGACCCGTAGAAGACGGAGGAGGAGCCATAAGAGTCGTCAAAGCCACAGACACCACAGAGGCATTCCTACGCGCGCACGGGGCAGGGAAAGGAGGAAAGCCGGAGCCCCCAACGGGAGGGACCCCGTAGGACTTCCAACCACAGTAGGCACGAAGCCATCGCCAACAACTAGAGGAGCCGTCACAGACGGAGGAGGAGTAGTTGGAACCTTCAGAGCCATTGCAGAGCTCATTTCAAAATCAAAATACAGTAATATTTTCTGTTATGTTATAGAGGATAAGATGTTTTTCAAAAGATGTTTTTTTTTTTTCAAAGCTTCAAGAGGTTGCAACTAGAAAACTATATATATATGTGTCATTTACACATATAATGTAATGAGAGTTGATGTCAAACTTATGGTGCAAAAATAACCATTCAAGTTTGAGATCAATTAAATTGTTAAAAGCGTCTTTGTATCATGAATGCCAAGTTGAAGCTTGCTTTTGCTACCAAGAATTTTGTTAAGTCCAATCCCAATTGTTGTAATTGTTTAAGAAATATTTTAATTAGTAAGAAGATCTACATTAACTTTGTTCAACATTCAAATCTATGAATCAACTTTGAATACTTTGTGGTAATTAATTGTCTTCATCCTTATACTTCTAGATGCTATTTATGAATATAATTTTATGATTGAGTTAATCATAAATACAACTTTAAGGATCATTGTTTTAATCCTTGAATAGCATTTTGTTTATGTTTTAGCTATCATAAAGTAAAAAAATTCATTGGTGAAAATGAGTTATTCAAACTCTTGTGTCTAGCCTCTGAGATCAAACCAAATAGCTGAGTTTATTTATTTATTTTACCTTTAATTTTTTTTTAAATAATGTATGTATAATGGTCATATTAATAGTTTTGTTTGTGTTTTAAGCTTTAGAGTAGATTAAATTATAGATTTTCTTCTACAAATTTGAATCATCCACTATTTTGTTTTGTGTTGTCATGAAAGTGAAAAATTACAACACCAACAATTTTATAAGAGATAATGCTTTTGTCTTGAATATAAATTATTAAAATAGGCCAGAGAAATAAAATAAAGTTTTTAAACCACATTAACATTAATAATAATATACAACCTAAAGCTGAAAACATTGTTCAAAGATTCAAATCTCCAAATTATAGTCTCCTTATTTTATAAGATAAGATGCTCTCATCTTGAATATACATTGTCAAAATAGATTAAATTTTTTTTTTAACACATTTATAATATAATAACCAATGATAAGACGCATTCTATAATAGTAGCACATAGAGTGTAATGAAGTGAGCGTGTTAACAAATGTTCTTACTTTTTAACTTAAATTTGACACCCATTTATATGTCAAAATATTAATATTTAGTTATAAACATAATAATTTCAAAATATGCAATGCATAAAATTTATGTCTCCATATATATATACATGTAAAATTTATGTTTATTTTTTAGATAGATGTATTTAAGATATATATAATAGTAATTATAAACGTAAACATTAAATAACAACACTTGAATAAATGCATAAATTGTTTCTTCCAATTTTAAATTAATAGAGGTAGAGCAATTTATGCTTAGCAATAATGTAAAAAACTCAATCAACAAAGCAAAATGGTGAGCGATGCATGATCGTGGGTAGTAGTTGCAGAGCAAGAATAGCTGATGGAGCAGCTTCACCAACTTCACTAGAGGGTCGACATCATGGAGAAGAAGCATTTGGAGGAAGAGAGTGATAGTGTTGGTGCAGATTTGGTAAGACGACAGAATCAAGGCTCTTCAGATTGTCGCCATGCCACTGGAGCCAATGCCATCCCGCTGGGTAGAAAGGCTCCCAAGTGACAGAACCAGTAGGTGTCTCGATATAGATCTTGTATAGAGACCTTTCGAAGGCCCTGGTTTCACTCTAACAATCGAGGTCACGCTTGGGGAGTGAAAACTGTGGGAAGATATTGGAATCACCCCAATGCAGACCACATAAAAGCACATTTTTCACCCCAGTATTGGTACGATCAGAGGTTTCCCCATAGGAAAGAAATGAATTATTTTAGGCCTCCACTGAAGGAGCCTACCAAGGGGGGCTGTATAGGCGGTTGAGGCAAAACAATGGAGAGATCACGATGACTCAACCTAACCGTTGGAAGGGGAAACATCTGAAATGGAACTCAGGGAAGCACCTGGGGGATGGTGGCCTAGTCAGAAAAATCTCCCACTTTGCTATTGAAGTGAATGTAAACAACTTGAATAGAGACCAGAATATAGGGAACAAAGATTGTGTGGAGCAGAATCAAGAAGGTGTGCAAGAGAAATCTAAAGTGAGGAGAGATCCTATTATTTATGGCAAAGGAATTATTATCAATGAGCCTAGAATAAATGGCAAGGCAATGGTCATCCCTAATAAAATCATGAGGAGCTCTATGGACATGCTGAAAGAACACGCTTTATTTGCAAAGTGGAGAGGGGGTAGTTGTTCTGTGAAGAAAATGGTGGATTAGTGGAGACACCAATGGGGAAAAGAGGTATATATCAAGTTTCTGGCTTGCAAATTTCTTCTGGTTATATGCCTAACATCACAGTTGAAGCAAAACAACATGTTTGAAAAACTCTTGCAAATGGATGGAATAGGGTTTTACATTAAAGAGTGGGAACCAAATTTTGACCCCCATAAACATGAATTGGATAGAATAAAGCATGGGTAAATTTGCATAACCTGCCCTCAAAATGTTGGGATGAGGTCTTAAGCCTAATAGGAAATCAACTAGGCACTTATATTTGGGTGGATAAAACCTTACTTCATGGAGAAATGAAGAGCTAGGGGAGAATCTATGTAAAAATTCGCTTGGGTTTGTGCTTGGATGAGCTGGAAATTATCATGGAGGAGGGTAAGTGACACTAGGAAATATAATTGGATCTCATAGCTAGCAAGGTTCCCACTTTCCCAAAGTCTAACTCCATGAATCAGGCAATGAAACCTAATGGGGGTTTCTTAGTTGACTTAGGAAGTGAAACTATGAATAGTGAGGCAACACCAGTGGACAAGGAGAGCTATAGTCAGGAGACAAAGCAGGCTACCCATCAGGAGAGTGGTGGGTATGAGATTGTAGAGGAAGAAGCTTTGGCTACAATAGAGTATGTAGAAGGGGTTTAAGGATGGTTCCTAAAATTACAAGAAAAAAAGGGACTAGGGACGAAGTCGCAGGTGTGAAGGAAATTATGGAAGTTGGATGTGAACTAATGGGCTATGGATCTCTTGTAGAGGAAGAAGCAACAAATTCAGATATGAGAAATGATGATGTCAGTAGCCTGGACTTGGTCAAGCTCTTAAGGATTGTGACCCTCTAGAAGAAGGCGAGGTATGAGAGTTTGAAGAAGAGGAAACTTTGTTGGAAGGTAATGTAGATCCCCTAGCGACCTTGGTGACTCAGGGGAAAATGGGATTAAAATCAAGGAACAAGGCTAGGAAGTCACCAGATTGTGGGGAAGGAAGGAGGAAAGGTTAGATTGTCAAACATAGAAAAGAAAGCTATGGATGGTGATGTAGAAGGCCAACAAAAACTCACCATGATGCTAAGATCAGGGAAGGGTGGTACCCTTCTCAGGGAGAAATGATGATCATATCGTGGAATGTTAGGGGATTAAACACCCCTAACAAAAAACACCTTCAAAGGCACCTCATAGAGACACCACAGGTTGATGTACTCATGATTCAGGAGATTAAATTAAGCAATAAAAAGGTGGAAATGTTCAATAGGAAATAAAAAGTGTGGAACGCCGAGCAAGTGGAAGCTGCAGGTGCCTCTAGGGGTATGCTTATGATTTGGAGACCCCAGATAGTCTATCTAGAAAAGATATAGTGGGAAATAGTAATTGGTTAGCTTGCAAAGTGAGAAATCTATCATCAAATTTGGTCTTCATATTAATCAATATTTATGGCCCGTCAAGTTGCATCAAAAAGAGGGAATTATGGTTGGAGCTTAGTTTTTTTATGTAGCATGGTATCCCTCGAGTGTTGCATTTTAGGGGGAGATTTCAATATGATCCCGCAAAGTGAGGATAAAATGGGGGGTATGTAAAGAAAGTACCAATCCCAGGTGGATTTTGATAATTTTGTAAGGGGATGATTTTTTTGAAATTTAGATGGCAAATGGAAAATTCATGTGGATGAATAGGAGGTTGGGCTTCAAGCATATTGCAAATAAACTAGAAATTTTTTTGTTTAGAGGATATTTGGGAGCTTTTCACCTTTGAAGGCAATATTTTATCCCAATCAAGGTCAGATCACTATCCCATTAAATTAGAAATAATGGGAAAAATGAGACCCATGAGATGTCTCTTTAAATTTGAAAACATGTAGGTCAAGGATCAAAATCTTCTAGGGTTGATTGACATCTGGTGGAATGGATGGAAAATCAAGGGTATAAATATGTTTGGAGTAGTATCAAAGTGAAACTTTTCAAGCAACAATTACAAGAATGAAACAAGACCCATTTCAAAAACATATTTGGATCCAAACGCAGGTTGGAATAATAATTGTCAATGCTAAATGAAGCAGTATTATCTTCAGGAATGGATAGTGAAAAGTACCTAAAGGAAAAGGAGTTGCGCAAAGAATATGAAGAGGTGCAGGTGAACGAGGAAGTATATTGGCAACAACAATCCATAGAGATTTGGATGTCGAAAGGGGATAACAATACCAAATACTTCCATAATAGCACTAAGGGCATAAGATAATTCAATATAATCACAATTATATGGGGAGTTGATGGCTCAATTGTTGAGTTCCCTGAGGGCATTGCCAAGGAAGCAACCACTTATTTCGAAGATTTGCTAATAAACATAGGAGGATCAAGACTTGTATCACAAAATAAGCTCTCAAAGGTCATCCCAAGGCTGGTTGATGAAGGAAAAAACAAGATGTCAATGAGTAAATTTATGATAGAAGAAATCAAGGTTACAACCTTCCAGCTTAATTCGGATAAATCACCTAGACCAGATGGGTTTCTAGCTCATTTAAAAAAAAAATGTTGGAGCACTGTGGGTAGTGAAGTGGTTGTTGCCATAGAGGACTCAAGGAGCTTAGGAGCGGTCCTAAGGGAGATGAATAACACCTCAATTGCTTTGATTCCTAAAAAGGAAAATCCATCATCATTAGATGAGTTCAAACACATAGCCCTATGTAACACTTTGTACAAAATTATGGAAAAAGCAACAATAAATAGACTATTTTTTTGTAGAGATAATTTTTGAGGAGCAATAAGGGTTCCAGTACCAGGGAAGTCAATTATGGAGGGAGTTATCATTGCATAGGAAGTCATTCACTCTATTCAAAGAACCAAAAAGTGGAGTATGCTACTGAAATGGGATATCAAAAAAGTATATGATCGAGTGGATTGGAGGTTTTTGTGTAGGGTGTTGTTGGCCTTTGGGTTTGATAAAAACTAGGTAAATTGGGTTTTCAATTGTATTGTTACTCCTCAATTTTCAATTATTGTGAATGACACTCTAGAGGGTTTCTTTGAGGCATATAGAGGAATTAGACAAGGAGACCCTCTCTCACCTTTTTTGTTTATTATCATGGTTGGGGCTCTAGGAAGAGAAATTAGCATCACATCAAGCATTGGGAGATTAGAGTGAATTCAAATAATGAGAAATGTGCATGTTGTAACCCATCAACAATTCACAAACAATGCTATACTTTTTGGGGAAAAAAATGCTATGAAGCTTGTAAGCTGAAGGAAATTTTGGATCTCTATTTAGAGGCTTTTGGCCAAGAGGTGAGTGAGATGATATCTTAAGTCTACCTTTTTCATACTCCCCCACACAAGGAGCAAGAGATCCTTAAAGTACTAAGATTTAGTAAAGGTCAATTACCATGTACATACCATGGCTTGTCTTTAGCAAAAGGAATTGGCAACAAGTTATGGGACCCCTTGGTAAATAAGGTAAACAATTAAATGTCATCATGGAAGGGGCGGTCCTATCATGGGTTGACAAGTTATTTATGCTAGAGGCTGTTATTTATGTGCTTCCAATTTATTTACTGTCATGTCTGGCTTTGCCCAAGGGGACATGTCAAACTTTAAACCAAAGTATGAGAAATTTCTTTTGGAAAGGAAATACAAAAAATAAAATGTTTACACTAATTACATGGGACAAGATTTGTAAAGTGAAGGAGGTTGGGAAATAGGATTACAGGATATTTTGAGGCAAAAAAAAAGTGTTGGGGGCCAAGATTATTTGGAAGATGTACATGAAGATTAAGTTGAAATGGGTTCAAATTCTTTAGAATAAATACTTGGGTAATGACATTGAGAGCAACATCTTTACTATCACAACACTTCCTAAGGGTTTAAGAATTTGGAATTTCATGACGGAGTGCAGGTCCCTAATAATAGAGTTCTTATCTTGGTACATTTGTGATGACAACACTGCTCTATGTTGGGAGGACTCATGGGGGGTACCCCATTATTGATAGTTTGGAAGACATGCATTATACAAAAGGTTTACTCACACTTTGGGTAACAAAGGTGTGGGATTACCTAGAGATCAATCATGTTGATTGGATGTGTAGATGACAATGAAAGGACTTCAACAAGCTCAATCTTCCAGCTGTTGAAACCACATAGATGCAACTAATTCTTAAGGACATAACCATAATTATTCGATAGAGCAAAGACATGCTGGTTTGGATTACTGCTAGTTCATGGAAGTACAACACTAAGGATGCTTTCTTGATGTTGGGGAAGTAGGATGGGAGGACCTCACTCCCATGGAAATTATGTTGGGACAACAAATGCCTTCAAAAAGTTGGAGCCTTTTCTTGGACCACAATCTAGGGAAAGATTTTGATAGTAGATAGGTTTAGTAGAATGGGCTATCACGACCCATCATGGTGTGTAATGTGCAAGTAAAGTGAGGAAGAATCAAATCACATATTGCTTGGTTTCCCCTTTGCTCAAAGGTGCTAGAAGTGGCTATGTGTGAAATTGGGTTGGGTAGGCGCCCTCTCGAATGACATTTTATCCCTTTTCAAATCATGACCCTTATTAAAAAGGAAAGCTATATATTTGTGTTTATGGCTAATTACCCATCTATTTTGATATGGGAGATTTGAAAAGAATGGAATAAGAGAATATTCCATGGTAAGGAAATGAATGCACCATCCTTTCAAAATAAGGTGGAAGCAACCATAGCTAAGGTTGTGAACAATAGGATTTCAAGAATAGATCCTCAAAAATTAGAATTCACATAATGGGATGCAAAATTGAGACTTGGGTGGTTTGGTCTCAATATCCTAGAATTTGGTAGTTAGGGGGCAGAGAGACAACAAGAACCTTATGCCAAAGAAATTTGGAGGCCTCTCGCTTAGTTATGGGCCAAATTGAATTTTGATGGGGCATCAAGAGGGAATCTAGGAAGGTCGGGTGTAGGTTGCATAATTTGTAATTAGGAAGGGGCTATAGTGGGGGAACTTTCAACCCCTCTTAAAAATGGGATAAATAATTTGGCATAACTATAGGCAGCGATACAAGGGCTTCAACTCTACTAGAAACTTAGACTTAGAAGCATTGAAGTGGAAGGTGATTCATCTTTGGTGATAAGTTCTTTCAAGATAGGCAAGATTTCAAATTGGAATTTGCAAGGGTTGGTGGAGAGAGCTATTGATCTATTGGGAAAGTTTGAACGCTATGTGGTGAAACACACATACAAAGAAGCCAACTCTGAAGTGGATAAATTAGAAAATCTTGATGCAGACGCTCATGATCCCACAATAGAGGTTTACACTTTTTGGCCAAACTTGACATTGAATTGATTTTTTTAACTAAATCTTCACTTTTGAGCACCTATAGCTACTAAACCATGATGAATTTGAAGATGATGCAAACTAGTGGTTTGTGACATTTTGTTTATAGATTATATATATATATATATAATTTTCTTTTTCCATCTCCTTTGAAAACTAGATTTTAATAGTAAACACCATTTATAAAGAGTGACATATACTTGTTAACACATAAATTTTTGTATGAAGGATAAAATTCTAATTTTATCGAATTTAGATTCGTAACTATGATATCTAGTGCATGCAATTGGTTTCAGTGTTTTATTAAATATTTTTTCTTAATTAAGTTTTGAAGTCAAACCAATTACAATTTAGACATACATTTACTTGATAACACAACTTTTTTGTATGTATCAAAATTCTTTGTTTTGTTGGATCAAGGACATCAATATCAAATGCATAGATATTTTTTAGATTTTTTTTTTATAATCTATTATTTTTTCACATGTGTAGAACATAGAGCTTGATTTTCGGTGAAAAACCTACATTCACAAGAAATACAAAATAAATATATTTAAAATTATACCTTTTGGGAAGCTTATAATAAAGATTACATACTTACAAAAAATAAATTTTAAATGAATTCATTTGATCCCCTAAAAGGTAAATCAAAAGTGATTTTTTATCAACATTTTGATAGGTGTAAAAGAGATTCTGTTATAGGTATGGTTTAAAACTAGTAGGGTTATATCCAAGGGGGTTTGATCTAAGGTGGTTTGATCAAACCCTCTTCAATTAAAATCCTTTAAATGGAACTTTTCAAGACTTAAATCATTATATTTTCTAAAAATATGTGATTTCAACAAAAATCAAGATGACCCAAAAAATGTAAACCACTATTATGAGATCAAAAACAATCTTATCCCTTTTTTCAAAGGACTTAATGGTTATTGCATCTAGATTCATGCAATAAATATTTGTGGCGGGGGGATTCTGGAGTTGATTGCGAGGGAGTGTTGCCTAAGCAGTAGGCTTGACATCTTGTGCTTCATATGAGGCTTGGCTTAGTTTGGGCATGATACGAGATTATGCACTACTAGTTGGTGTAAAATAAAATAATTCAAAGACTAGTGACTAACTCTTGGTGCATGTGGAACCCTTTCGCTCATCTTTGCACTATGCTTGAGCCTCTAGTGCGGAAAGGTGTGATGGACTAACATGTGGCAGATATTGCACCAAGTTTGAGGCATGTGGCTCTTGGGCGCTTTCCCTAGAGTCATACCCGAGCCCTTGTCATGATGTGTAGTGACAAATAGACAAGACAACTAATGTTGGCATTAAATATCACAAGTTTTTCATTGACTCTTAGGAGCACGTGGCGTATGCCCTCTCTCTCTAGCATCACGCTTAAACTTTGTTGGGGGAAGGTGCATTGGGAGGACAAGTGACATTATCAGAGTCGAGACATATGCACATGGTGCCTTGGCGCTAGTTTGTGTATCATAGCTGAGCTTTTGTTACGAGGAGGTACAACAAAATGACAAGTGGAAGCTTTGACTACAACTTACATGCTCCCTTTTAGAGGAAATTTACTAGAACAATGTGTTGGGCCTGCCATTTTTGGTGGTTACGACCTAAATTAAATGTTGAAATAACATTGCAACTCCTTCACTCGAGTTGATTTGATGTGCGAACTTGATTAATTAGGGTTTCTTATCACTCAAGCTAGTTTAAGTGTCTTTACATGTGGGCTCACTACAAATCACTTATTATGTCAGGCTCTCGTTCATGTGAAATGATTGAGGGAAAAAGGAAAGGAAAGGAAAGGTCCTTTTATAGTCCACGATACCGGGCAGTCTGTTTTTGGGTCTATAGATGGCTTACAGTATATGGGACTCCTCGTACTCCCAATATGAAGGAGGCACCTAACTCGTGCTCCACAATACAAGGTGTACATACCTTACCCCTTATAGGATTTGTACTTGTGACCTCTCTTTCAAGTGTACAAGTTCTCCACCATTAGACCAACTCAAGTGTACGAACAAATTGTGTATTGAAATTTGTGCTAATTTGGTTCATGGTTTTGGCACTCAATTTTGGTAAAACACTTATGGCTTATGGTTTATAAACTACCTATAAATTGGTGCTTGGAGATGGAGTTAAGGATGGTTAATTTGTAAGTACTATTATGCTGCCAAAAACACTCTAGAATTGTATGATGGTGAAACTACTATGAAGGCTTTCTTTACTAGTGTATTGTAACCATGTTAAGATTATTGAATAATACATTAGACAATTTGAAGTGTGGTTTTTTCTCCCAAAATTATTTTTCCAATGTATAACTTGTTATGATATATTTTTTCATTTTTTAATATGTGTTTATTCTTCATGTAACCATTGAAAAGATTAAAATTTGCACAACACTTTCCTATGAAGATTAGTTTAGGAATCATTTCCATGTACCTTTCTTCCTTTCATGAATTAAAGTATCATAGTGACACATATATTCAAAATCATATATTTTTAATTACTCAAGTGAATATACCTAGAAATTACTCTTTACAAGTAATTTGGCATCATGGATATATATGAAGGCATTATAGAACCTAAAGATCCAATGGATTATTATTTTATTTAAGAAATCTAAACCCAAAAAAATAGATAAATATAAGGAACCACTTCAATAAATCATTAATGACACAATGGTAACAATTTGCATACAATTTCATTTCCACTGGGAGTCATTATTCATCCTTTAGCACTTGTAGTTCACCATGATGTTTCACCAAGATTAAGATTCTATTTAAAATTTTCATAATGATAGAATGAAACATTTTGATGAACATATCTTACCATTTACCACCAGTTGTAGCATATTGAGGGTTTCGTAGGAATATGTTGCAATTAGAATTTTTGTTAAAATTTTGTGTTGGAGGAAAAACAAATTGGTTTCATCACCTCACTATAGGTTGCATCACTAACTAGTATACTATGCACACTAAATTCCTCTTATGATTCAAACTAGCAAAAGATGGTCATGTTCTATTTATTCAACTTAAGTACAAATGTTAAAAAAAAATTGTGAACATGTGAGGGATTTTGTGGCAAGATTCAACTAATTTTTTGATAACAATCAATAATTCTTTTTTTCTCTATAGATTTGCATGATTTTCTTAATCAACGTTCTTCCTTAAAAACTACCTTCTTTCTCATATCAGATAAAATTGATGAGCTAGAAGAAGCAAAAACTCAAAGATGAAATAATTGCTACTACTCAAATTAGAAAAATATTGTTAGGACCATTGTTCCAAGTCCCATCAAGATTTTATCATAGAAATTGGTGACTAATATGGTAACACAAAAATACAATTTTAGGGGTAGTATCAAAGGGAAAACACACAAATATTTGTTATTTCTATGAGATAAGCAATCATGATGCTTATAATTATCTAGAGATGTATCACATGATGGATCTTTTAAAATTTCCAACTAAAATTATCAAAGATCCTTGAGTAACCTTTAACATCTTCAAGATGATCTTGATGAAAACTCTATGATAGGATATAATCAAAATGTAGTAGTTTGTTCTAATGAGGTAAATATGTTTAATGATCCATGCAATCAAGTACATATGGAATGAAAGCAGAATGCATAAAAATTCCATGGGAGAAGCCACAATGGTGATTTTTTTAAAAAATCACATATGATTTTTTTCTTGATGAAAATAAAGTCTCCCAAGCATTCATAGAACAGGATGAAGATCTAGGTATTTTTCATGAAGAAAAACAAAAGAAGATGCATCAATAGAGTTTCTATTACATTTGAAGGATTATTTGAAGAACTTGTATAAGACAAGGTGGAAGAATCAATATTGGAGCCCTCAATTGTAGTAAAAGAATTAATGAAATATATGGATATATACTTGAAAAAAATACCACTCAATGAAAATGTTAGTATTGAAATTAATTGTTTTCCTCCTCTTAAAGACATATTATTTAAAATTAATCACACTAATAAAATTAAAGAAACCTAGGTTGCTCAAGGGCTACCAATATGAGATGATGGATGGTAAAGTTTATTACCAAACAAA
This sequence comes from Sequoiadendron giganteum, assembly GCA_007115665.2. Classification (NCBI taxonomy): domain Eukaryota; kingdom Viridiplantae; phylum Streptophyta; class Pinopsida; order Cupressales; family Cupressaceae; genus Sequoiadendron; species Sequoiadendron giganteum. The sequence continues at coordinate 720,603,499 of CM021101.1, forward strand.
GATTTTTTTTCCAACATTATAGGGTAAATTTTAGAAATATGTCACACTTTTATTAAAAAATGAGCAATATAATTTATAAGTTTTTAATTTGGACCATCTAAAAATGACATGTACATTTTGAACATTAAAATGATATAAATTAATGAAATGTGAAACTTTTAATTTAGTTTATGTTTATATTTTTTTAATTTTTTAAAAATTAGTTAGATATGTTTAAGAGAATAAGTTTAAGTGCTATTTTTTTTGAAAAATTGAGTCAATAGGATGCCAAAAAAAAAAGCAAATTTATTTATTTTCTTTGATTTTGTTCCCACTTAGATAACTTAAAAATCTAGTGCAAGGAGAAAAATATATTTTTTGATAAAATATTTATTTTTTAGTAATTTTGTAAATTTTGCATTTACTCACAATGTCAGTTTTGATGTGATGTTAATTTTTTTTTATTCTTTTTTATAATTAAAAAAATTATACCCTTGGAGAGAGGATTCTCTCCTCTAGTGTGTTATATATTTTTTAAAATTAAATATATTTTAATTCTAAAAAATTCTAATCACATTAATGTTTGAATATAATAACCTACTTGAAATAAATTTTAAAAATCATAATAAAATAAACAATTTAAAAAAAAAAAAAACTAGATTCGAGCTCTATAAAACAAAATAATCCAAAAAGAGAGTTAGACTACCACATAAACATTTTTGGAGGAAAGAGTTCTAACTAAGACTCTTTTTCCCAAAAATATTTCATCGAAACCTTGTCATATAACTTGAAGTTGGTTTGAATTTTACTATCATATTATATCAATTTAATAGTTTTAGGTGAGAGGGTTTTAACTGAAACTCTTTGTGCCAACCCAAAACTATTTTGTTGGCCCAAAGTGTGACACAATTCTAAACTTCTACCTAATAAAGATCTAATGTTTGAAAGTTCAAACTTGAAGGGGTTATTAGATAAGATTAAATGGAAATATGTATGCTAAAGAAGAATTACAAGAAAGGTATATACAATTGAAGCCAATAAGGGATCTAAGAAGTCAAAATTTGGATATTGAATTTTTCTTTCAACACCTTCAATTCTAAGCAATGATGTTTGAACTAAATTCAAGATTGAGTATGATAAAGTGATAAAATAAGAGGATCAAATCATATATGTGAAGGTTATTGTTCCTACATATGTGTTACAATTACAAGATTTGGTCAAATACCTTGAGCAAGAGGCACATTATCTTCAAAAGTTAGAGATATTTTTCAATATACAAGACGATCAACTAGAATCTATGCTCATCAGTCCATTTGCACTAAATAATTCACTTCATGATTGTTCTTATCTACATGAACCTAGAATGTTCAAGAAAAATTTGTAGAGGTTTTAAAATTTTGAGTTATTGTAGTCAAAATATCAACTCAAATAGAAGGGATGCTATTTTTTCCAACCCATTAAATGGTTTCACGTAGCCATGTGTTTCCTTATGTCCATATGATGAAGGGGGAATCCCCCTTGAACATAACCTTACATAGACAACAAAATTTAGGAACCAATAAATCTGCAACTTTTATTATACTTTGATGAATCATTGAAAATCATGTATTCAAATACAATGCAATTATCAAGGTCACAACACCACTATAATAAAAAATGGACTACACATACATGGAGGCAATTAAACATGCAAGTTTGAGAATGGCAGTAATGACCACCCTAAGCAACAACCTTCACTTTGTGTTTAAAAGAAGAAAAAATTCTTATCTCTTCATCTAGAATGAGCCTCTTTCCATTTGTGGCAACTTTATATGAATTCTCCACTTTCTAATGAACCGTGACTTCCATTTTGGAACCAAATGAATCCACCCGTCCTTTTACTCAGCCTAAGGAAATTTCAAATTTTTAGTGCAATTTCCAGGAGCCATAACTTTTCACCCAAACATCAGATTGACTAACTGGTTACATCATTTGGAAGCTCTCCAAAAAACGCTTCTCTACCAAAGGCCCCTTTAATGAAATTTGGAAATTTGGCCACTATTCATGCCCATTCAAAACCTCTAAGTGCCTCAAATTTGACTTTGAAGATTTTTCAAGGGATTTTGAAAACAAAAACATTAATTTATCACAAATGATAAATAGTTTTGAGGTGATTTCTTTACCATTGACTTAATTTCACAATTCTAGAGCTTTGTGTAAGATTTCATGTCCATATGTGCACAAATGCCAACTTACTAAAAATAGTAACCCTACTATTTTTAGCCCTTATTGAAAATTTATTCACCAAACCTAAAAGAAATTAAAATAAATATTTTTTTTTGGTGATGCAATATTTTTCTTACACCTTGCATGCTCCTTCATCAACATAGATAGCTAAGTAGGTTATGTTGTCACTTCCATGCATTCATGATGTAGTATTATTTTTTCTTTTTAGTGATGTATTTGTTTATTGTTTCATATTAGTTGTGTCAGTATTTAGGCTTGACTCTATAGCCCATAGATAAGACACTAGCCTGCATATTTTTTAGAAATAATAAAATTCTCCTATAGCCTAAGTATGTCCCATGCCCCCTAGAAAGAGCCATTATGGGTACCCAAAATTTCCACTGTTTAATCATAGATGTAGTCAAATGTCAAGTTATTTTGACACAAATCAATGTCAACTATTATGTTATCTTTTTTGTTAGAATGGTTAAGTCCTTTAGTGTTGGTCTATCTTAGTTTACTAACAATGTGTGCAATTTTTTCATCATAAATATTATCAAGCTCTAAATATTAAAGGAGGTTTCAACACTAGCACAAACAAGGACACAAATTACATGAAGTTTATAAAGATTATGATGGTATATATCAAGCACAAGGAAGAAGGATTAAGGCTAAGGAAAATCTTTTCTAGCACATTAAAACAAAAACATATAGGAGAATAATCTTCCAGGAATAAAGTTACCACTTTGAAAGGTGCAATATTTAAGACAAGAAGTTTCAATGAATCCCAAAAGTCAAACTTTCTATTTTTTTTTAAAATGCTTTTTATTTTTTTGTTATGACATAGATTGAGGAGATAAGAATGGAAAACATAATGTTCTAATTTTAGATTTTTATCTTTTAATTTTTTTAATTTGAAAAATGGTGGGTGGCATAGGCAAAAAATTAATACTATAGTTTCAAGATTTTAGCTCTTATTAAAAATTTATTCACCAAACCTAATAAAAATAAATATATATTTTTTTTGGTGATGTAGGATTTTTCTTACACTCTGCATGCTCCTTCATCAACATAGATAGCTAAGTAGGTTATGTTGTCACTTCCATGCATTCATGATATAGTATTATTTTTTCTTTTTCAGTGATGTATTTGTTTATTGTTTCATATTAGTTGCATCAGTATTTAGGCTTGGCTCTATAGTCCATAGATAAGACACTAACCTGAGTATTTTCTAGAAATACTAAAGTTACCCTATAGCCTAAGTATATCCCATGCCCCCTAGAAAGAGCCATTGTTGGTACCCAAATTTTCCACCCTTAAAAATCTGTTTAATCATAGATGTAGTCAAATGTTAAGTTATATTGACACATCAATGTCAACTATTATGCTATCTTTCTTGTCAAAATGGTTGTCCTTCAACGTTGGTCTATCTTAGTCTACTAATAATGTATGCAAGTTGTTCATCATAAATATTATCAAGCTCTAAATATTAAAGGAGGTTTCAATACTAGCACAGACAAGGACACCAATTATGAAGTTCGTAGAAAGATTTTGATGGTAGATACCAAGCACATGGAAGAAGGATTAAGGCTAAGGAAAAAATTTCCTAGCACATTGAGACAAAATCATATAGGAGAATCATCTTCCAAGAATAAAGTTGTCGCTTCAAAAGGTCTAATATTTAAGACAAGAAGTTTCAATGAATCCCAAAAATCAAAATTCTATTTTTTTTTTTTTAAAGTTTTTTAAATTTTGTTATGACCTAGATTGAGGAGATAAGAATGGAAAACATAATGTTATAATTTTAGATTTTTATTTTTTACTTTTTTTGATGAAAAATAGTGGGTCACACAAGCAAAAAATTAGTACAGTAGTTTCGAGATTTGTCACATGAAAGTAGAATTCAAAAAGATGAAATGCAATGAGAAGTATATTTTTTTATTAAAATTAGTGTTAAAAAATAGAAAATAGAACAAATTTTAAAAAATTCAAATTTGTGAATTAACCATTCAGAATTTAGCATTAATAAACCAAAACTTCCACCAAAAATAAATGAGTGCCTAAACTCAATCAAGCACTAAAATAATATATATCTCTTGTCAAAACAAAGCGGGAACCAAAAGAAAAGTAGCACCCAAATTAGTATATGGGCCCAAATGAAGATTGGAAGTAAGATAAAACAAAATAAAGGAGAAAATGTGATGAGTATATGCCCTTTATTCAAATTAATGCCCAAGCCAAGATTGGGAATTAACTAAAATATATTAAAGATAATCAAAAGATTGAAACCCTTGATATATATGGGCGCTTAATATGAGAAGTACAAATGGCAAGAAAGTAATATTTTATGTTATTTGTAGAGGATAAGATTATTTTTGAAGAAATTATTTTTACTTTATTTTTAAAGCTTCAAGAAGTTGCAACTAGAAAACTATATATATGTGTCATTTACACATATAATGTAATGAGAGTTGATGTCAAGCTTATGGTGCACAAATAGCCATTCAAGTTCAAGATCAATTAAATTGTTAAGTGTCTTTGTATAATGAATGTCAAGTTGAAGCTTGCTTTTGCTACCAAGATTTTTCTAAGTCCAATCCCAACTGTTGTGATTGTTTAAGAAATAATTTAATTCGTAAGAAGATCTACATTAACTTTGTGCGACATTGGCATTCAAATCCATGAATCAACTTCAAATACTTTGTGATAATTAATCGTCTTCATCCTTTATACTTCTAGGTGTTATTAATGTGATATATTTTTAAGATTGAGTTAATCATAAATACAATAAGGATCTTTGTTTTAATCCTTGAATATCATTTTGTTTATGTTGTAGCTATCATAAATTAAGAAAACTCATTGGTAAAAATGAGTTATTTAAAGTCTTGTGCTCTAGCTTCTGAGATCAAAATAGATATCTTGAGTTTGTTTGTTTATTTTATCATCTTACAATTCTAAATGATGTATTATATAATGATCATATCAATAAATTTGTAAATATTTTAAGCTTTAGAATAGATTAAATTATGGATTTTGTAGTGCAAATTTGAATCATCCACTATTTTGTTTTGTGTTGTCACGAAAGTGACAAATAAAAACACTAACAATTTTATAGAAGATGCTTTTGTTTTGAATATAAATTATTCAAATAGGTCAAAGAAATAAAATAAAGTTTTTTATCACATTAACATAAAATATACAATGTAATTTTCTCTTCAAGCAAAAATGGCAAGCGACGGGAATGGGAGCAAGGGTAGGAGTTTGAATTCCTCTACAACAAAGGGTGAGGGAGATGATGAATCGAAGGACGAGGTGGATGGGCTATGGTTGCCTAATGGGTCATGGGCGGCTGATGTCTGGTTCTTGTTGGCATCTCTTTGGGAGATGTTTATGTTGGTTTTTTCTGGGCTGCTATTGGCAACAAATTTCTTGCTGCTGTCTGGGGTGAGTTTTGGTTCCCATGTGTTAGGAATGTGCTGTGATTTTTTCCTTTCTCTTATTCTTTACTGGAATGTCAAGGAGGATGGGTGCTAAATGGATTGGTTGGTTCCCTTCTTTTTTCCTATGTAGGTCTCCCTTTTCTCATTGGTGGACTATTGCTAGAGGTTTGTCTGTCAACAATAGGGTTTCTTAGGCTGTGGTTGGCTGACAGGTTGCGAACGACTGACAGGTCGCAAATAGTTGATGTCTGGGTTGTAGTTGGCATCTCTTGGGGAGATGTTTTTGTTGGTTTTTTTGGGCTGTTGTTGGCAACAAATTTATTGCTATTGTCTAGGGTGAGGTTTGGTTCTCCTGTGTCAGGATAGTGTTGGGTTTTTTTCCTTTCTCTTATTCTTGACTGGAATGTCAAGGAGGATGGGGTGCTAAATGGATTGGTTGGTTCCCTTATTTTTTCCTGTACGGGTTTCTCTTTTCTCTCTAATGAACTATTGTTGGAGGTTTTTCTGTCAACAATAGGGTTTCTTATGGCAGAGTTTTTTGTGGGTTCCTACTTAGCGCTCTTGGTTGTTGGTGTGCTCATTTTTATGGACTCTTCTTCTATTGGCTTTGTTGTTTAGAGGCTGTTGTTGATGGTAGAAGGGTTGATGTCGACAGTTTCTCTGTTGACATTGATAGCTATGGTGGGTAGTTGTTGGGAGCTCATGGTTGTTGGTGGGCTCTTGTTTGAAGCGGTTGTTGCTGATGCTATGTGCCTTTCTTTGTGGAGGCTTTCCTTTTCCTGTTGTGTGACCCCTCTCTCGTTTGTGGCCTTATTTGAGGTGAGGTATGGGTTTCCTTTTTCAGGAGTGTGTTGGGAGTTTTTGCTATCTCTTATTCTTGGCTGGCATGTCAAGGAGGACGAGATGCTTAATGGATTGGTTGGCTTTCTTCACTTTTCTTGTGAGGACTTCCTTTATCTTCCCATAGATCTGTTGATGTTGGAAGGGTTGTTGTTGCTGAAAGTTGTTCTAGGCAGCTGCTTGGTGCTTGCGGCTGACGGTGTTGGTTCCCTCTTGAGGGAGATTTTGGTGGTGGTGTTGCAGTAAGTGGTGGGATGTTGATGTGCTTGTTGGGTGGGTTTTGTTCCTATCTCACCTGGGGCTCTATTTTGGAGGAAAATTTGGTTCCTGTTGAGGAGGATTTTGGGAGGGGAGGTTGCCTCTACTTTTATCACTTTGTTGATGATTGGGTGGCTGCTTTATTGTCCAAGTTGCTAGGCATTCCAAAGGATGGTGCAGGTACCTTTTCTAATGGGGTGTTGGCTTTCTCCTCGAATCCTATTGAGGTGGATTTCACTCCTATTGTGGTGTAGTTGGGGAATGCTTGTTTCTAGTTTTCTCAGTTGCAGATCCTTTTGAGGTGGGCACTTCTCCTATGGAGGTGCAGGTTGAGGTTGCTAGAAACTTCTATCTTCGGTGGAAAATATGGTCGTATCTTCTTCTCCAATAGAGTGGAGTTCCCTCCTTTAGAGGTGGAGTGTGAGTTGGGTTCCCGACTTGACAGACGTCTATTGCTTCTATGCAGTTGGATTGTCGTTGTTAGGTTGTGTCTGTATTTGGATGATCATGGTAGCTTTTTGGGTTCAAGGTCCTTGAGAAACTCAATTAAGGGTTTAAGGTCCCTACAAAACCTTTGGGTTTATGGGCCCAGTTAAATCCTGGTTGTAATTGGTTAACGAGATTTAGGTCGTTCCATTTCTTTGTGCAAACTGTGTTGTCTTGATTTATTCTTGGTGCGGCTGCTAAGGGGATATTGTTGGTTTATGGATTATCTTTGCTACAACTTGACTCTCTTGGATAGGGTTTTGGGTCCCTTCAAAACCGTGTTGTAATGGATTTGATGGTCCCATCAAAACTTGTTTAACGCTAATCAAAAACATGAATAATAATATACAACCTAAAGCTGAGAAATTTGTTCAAAGATTCAACTCTCTAAATTATAGTCTCTTTATTTTATAGGATAAGATGCTCTCATCTTAAATATACATTGTCAAAATAGATTAAAAATAATATAATTTTTCACCACATTTACAATATAATTACCAATGGCAAGAGGCATTCTACAATGGTAGTCCATAAAGTGTAATGAAGTGAGTGTGTTAACAAATGTTCTTACTTTTTACCTTAAATTTGACACCCATTTATATGTCAAAATATCAATATTTAGTAATAAACATAATAATTTCAAAATAAGCAATACATGAAATTTATGTCTCCATATAAACATATATACATGTAAAATTTATGTTTAATTTTTAGATAGATATGTATTGAAGATATATATACTAGTAATTATAAAAAATGTAAACATGAAATAACAACATTTGAATGAATGCATAAATTGTTTCTTTCAATTTTAAATTAATAAAGGTAGAGCAATTTATTGATAGTGTTAACTTGATCGAACTAGATAATACAAATAGTCTTAACTTGTTTCAATCTCAAATTCATTAATTAAAAATAATTTTATATTTAAAATATAAATTGTAAGCACCTTGATATGTATATCATGTAAAACATTTGTTACAAAATACATATTTGTGTTAAACTATATAAAACATGTGTTACATTTTTTATTTTAAATTATAAAAAACTTGTGTATGTCAATAAATTTTAGTTGGATTTTTATTTCTATAAAATAAGCATATTTTATTAAATGTTGCACAACCAACTTATTAACCAAGGTCTCTCAAAGTGATATCTAAGCAAATTTAATACTAGCAATCACACCTTTTGTGTGTAATGGGTATGCTAAATAATTTTATGAGAATTTTAAAGTTGAGTAGATAGTTTTGTCGAATTTTGAAAATGTGTCATAAGTAGAAAAATTTCATATTGTTATAATTAAGAATTTTCCATAAGTTAGTTTATAGGTGGATGGTTAAATTTGTAAAAGATGTATAACTTCAAAAAATACAAATGCAATGATTGTGTAGAAAAATTGGTTGAAATTGAACAATGTGTCATAGGTTAGATTATAGTTAGATGCTTGATTTAGGAAAAAACTCATGGAATTAATGAAGAGGAAATTATTAAATAAATGATAGTGTACTTCAATTCATTTGATATAAAAATGTAAAGGTCTCTAGACATACATTTTGGATATATATAGAATTTTGTAAATATAGTTTATTGTTTAAACACAATACTATAGATATAAATTACTTTTTTTGCAACATTGTCACATGATCACTTCAAACTCCACTGTATCTGTATTGAAAAATAGACTTGTTTATTATTTGAAAAACAAGTTAAAATCAATATGTTGAAGTTGTAAATTAAATTAAATTCATTCTCACATTTGGTAGAGTTGTTTTCTAGATGTTCAACAATAGGAACATAGTGTAAGTAAGTCATGAGTGGAGCTTGTAATCAAGAAAATATGAGATATAATTTACATGCAAAAATAAATTTTTGTGTTGACCTGTTTTGTTGCAAGCTTAGTTGATGATGTAGATATGAGATAAATAAAGGGGCATACCAACAGTTATCACAAGCTTCTCTAGGTGTGTGAATTGTTGTTTTGTGATAGTCCATTCAAACATTCCTATTTCATTTTCCGTCGAGCCACAAATGGGCTATGTTGCATGTGTGCATATCTTTGGAATGTGAAGGAAGGTTGTAGACAGAGACATGAGAGTTCACAAATTCTTGAAATAGATGCGATTTTCAACCCTTGTTGACCAACGTTGTTGATATCAATTGTGGCCCTTTGTAGTGTAAGGCTTTGTGACTTGTGAATTGTCAATTCCATGCCATTTTCAGCAAAATTTGACGGCGAAGGCCATACCTCAATGGGGTTATAGGTGCATTTTTTGGGTTGTTATGATCCCAAGCCGGTCCAATGTAATGTTTTAAATAAACAAAAACAAATAAGGGAAGTTGAGGTGGTTTTTTGTCGTCACCGTATATAATTGCTTTGACTTGACCAAGTGCACCATTCACGAACCCTATTTCCACCCATAAATTTGAGCACAACATAAGTTCTTGACCAACAAACAAGAGTATCTTATCTTGAAGTTGTTCTTCATATGGATGAGTATAGTAACCCCCTAAGTTGCTCTGCAATGGATAGTGCAACAGGTGCTACCAAAGACAACAACATACGTTTATTATGTTGTGAGACCAATTCATTTGTTACAATAGATGTATGGCATTTAAAAAAGCCAAGTTTTTTGTAGAGGTGAGTGAGGAACTTGAATGTGACATTAGAACTTTCAAATGTTCTATTGTAGGCTCTACATTTCAGAGATTTGAGAGAAGTGCACGAAAAGCAATTTGGGAAGGACCATCACCAATATGTCAGAATATTCTTGTCAATGTTATCACTGTTGTGAAGGTGCACCATAATTTTCCTCCATAATAAGTAGAAGCATACATGGGGATATCTTTGATTGGAGGTAGTTGGCCTAGGTCACCAAAGAGAATGATCAATCACCCTCCAAATGGTAGGTGGTTGTGGCTGGGGAATGTTTCACGTAGCCTCATGTCAATTAGTTCTAGCAAATTTTTCCCAATGAAGCTCATCTCATCTATCACAATGTACCAAATGAAGTACATGCTTTCTTGGAAGGTTGCAAGTGTTTGTCCTTGCAGGGGTCATTTATTTGATTGGTATTCGAAGGGAACAATGAATTGTTGATGCTTGAATGTTGAATGCAACAACACCTATAGGTGCAAGAAGTAGTAATGGTGACTGGTGAGTTGGAGTTGAACTCATAAGTGTAGACCTTATTTTCTTTATGAGTTGTGACTTTCCAATTCATGTAGTTCCTTGAACAATTAATATAAGTGGTGGTTGCAAAGGATTATTGCTTAGATGGGACAAAAATATATCAAATGCATTTTGTTGGTGTGTGGAGAAGGTAGTATGGTTTTGTTCATTGAGAACATGGTGTACTTGAAATTTTGGGCGGTTGAAGTCTATGAAAGTAGTAGCTACAATTTGTTGTTGTGGGTTGAAGTGTGTATCTTCCCATTCATGGTTTAGGTCAATGTCATGTTGATCAAGCATGGCTAGTGCATCTAGTTGAATAGGATGGTTTGGATGCAGGCTTGATAGTACTTTCCATTCATCGAGGTTGTCCTCTTGCATTGTAGACTTTGCACTGAATGAGTTGCTTGCATCAAGTTCTTCGATTGGCTTTGCTAGTGTGCAATGGACATGCCATGGCTGGTAAATAGAAGAGAACCTCTCCCATTGTGCTATTATTTGTTCTGCGGATCCAAATTCCCTTTCAATGTTACAAAATGGCTGGTATATTACTAGTTCAGTCCAAAAAAATTAATGAAACATTTTGTCATCTTTTGCAGGGACAATTGTGAATCAAGGGGAGACTCGAACAATTGCTTCTTTGGGGCACTCCTTCCATTGATTATTTTTGTGAGATGCTTTAAAGGTCCATTTTTGGGTCACTTCAATGAGAGGCATTGTCTCTAGCTATATGGGTCATGCCATGTAAGCATCAATGTAGGTAGGTGATGTTGTCATTGATGTGGCCGATATAGATACACATTGTAATTTGTGTTGATTGACATTTAAAGAAATAAAGGTCCTACTAGATATGGAGAGGGGACGCTTTAGTAGAAGGTGGCAACTCTCTTGGGCACTAATGTCTTGATCGACAAGGTTGTTTGTAAGCATTTTTGAAAAATCTATAGGGGTAGACATTTCAGAATCAAAAGTGGTTGAAATGCAAGATAACATGGCATGACATGTGTTGGATTTGTGTTCAGCTTTAGCGGCATACTTTGCAATATATTTGAGAACAACATCAATTGAGTTAATAGGTTGGCAATCTACATTAGCCCTCCATATAGCTATTATAGATGGGTTGTGAAGGTTTAGGCATTCATCATTGCATGTTGGGGTGTGCTTTGATTGGGCATTCTCATCATTTGAAAGAGTTGACTGATCTTGCATGGTCCAGGGTGCTTTATAACAATATACAACAGATGTCCCTTTCCTTCTAAGGCATGTTTGCAGAGTACATTTTGTGTGGCGTTCAACATGATTGACCAGTTTAGTATAGTCAGTTAAAGGGTTGGTTGACATGATCATTGTTGTATCCATCAAACAAGGATCATAAAAAATATATCAATGAAATGTTTGTTTTCTCAATTCAATGCTTCGTGGGTTCCATGCAGAGACATCTATCAATGTAATCAAGTGCATTTTGTACTGATTTCTCATTATTCCATTCTAATATGCTAATGTTTGGTGCTTGTTGGAGCCATAGGAAACCATGGATGTGTGTAGAGCCTATGTATTTCCATTCATACCTAAAAAAATATTTTTTTAGGAAACAATAAAAGTAAGAGCGTAATATAAGATAGTGAGGAAAAAAAGGGTTTTACCTATACCAATATTCTATTACACCAAGAATTTTTTCTAGGACCTCTTCATGGAATGTAGTAAACCTATGGTGCATGTACAATGTAGTATGGTGTGGATTTTGAACAATATTTTGTATCCTCCATCTTGAAGCCATAGAAGGATTTGTAGGTGATTTGGTTGGCATGATGAAATGCAAGTTTGGCCATTTTGTGTTTGCTACACTAAGGGTGAAGAAAAGTGTGAGGCATCCAATTTGAATGACCGTGTCTAAAAGCTCCCCTCGACATTGGTTCCAAAATGGTTGGGTGTCACGAATTTACGAGATAAATCACATGAGTTGATTTGTTTTTCATTTGGCATGTGCTTTAATCTTTGGCGAATGCCAAATATTGTTGATGGTAGGTAACCATCAAGTTGTTTACTGATAAATATAGATGTAGTGGCTTGGCTACAATGGTGCATTATAATATTTAGTATGAAGTACCTAAATCTTGAGTGTTTTCCAAACCTATTATCATGGTACCTTAGAAGATGGAGAGTGTACTCATGTAGCTTAACTTCCTTGATACGCTCTTGTTTGAATACAAATTTCCCTTTTGGAAACAAAGTGGGGAATGCCATCATAAATAATCCTTTGGTGGTGTATTCATTTATAGGAACTAGAGAAATGGGTGGCCATTCAACAATCAATATTTGTCGTCTTGAATCTAGTTGTAATAAAGAGCACACTTCTTTGACCTCTATTTGTGCATGTGGCAGGTTTGCCACAAAGGAAGTTGTGGTCAACCTGTTGTTTTCTAAGGGGTCATATTTTGTATCGCTTGTTTCCACTAAGCCTATATCTATGGGATCATGATTTGACTTTGTTGCATATAGGAGGTCTAAGATGTCAATGGAGGACTAGGGTAATTTTGATAGTGCAAGATCTTCTATTTGCATATCTTTGTAGTATGGGTCATTGCGCATCTTATATTGTAATGACTCATGGACATTTCCTCTACTAACATAGAAGTTATATGATTGTTGCTTGATGTTCTTCCTAATAATTATTAGTATATCCCTGAAAAATTATTGGTATATCCAAATCCTTAATATTCCTAGGCAAGTAGGTTGCAATTGTAGATATATCTTGAGGAAAACAAATAGTGTGGCTAGTGTATTTTAGTTTCCCCCCTTGCATAGCTAACTTGAAGGATTGGGTTAATTCTCGCTATCAACGTCTCCTCAACTTGGGATGTAATTTTTAAACATATTGGTTTCTCACCCAGGTCTATGTTGTTCCAATTTGACAAGCAATGGTTGCCTTTTTCAAATGTACATCTAAAACAAGTAGTGAATCCATTTGAATTTCTAGTTTTGATTCTTGGATATCTTTCCATGTAGACCATACATGTCGATGTATTTGAACGACTATCTAATTTTGAATGGAAAGTATTTCTAGTAGTCGAAAAATCATGAGATGTAGGTATATAAGGGTGCATTTGAACAAATGGGTTGGGTTGATGTATACTTTTCATTTGAGGTGCAAGTGTTTGTAGGTGTGGTGTGTTATTGGGAGAAGAGAGTGTAGATGTAGAGGCTCCATCAATGACGTTTTGTTGGTTTTCTCGTATTATTTTGTTAATATTAGTTTTCCTTGCATGGTGTTGTGCTCATTGAATTTCATTTTGACACAAAGGTTTTGCTTTTTCCCTTTCATTTTCTACATCCATTAGAAGGAATCATGAGGATCAAAGTAATGTAATATATTTATGAGTCATAATTACAACTATATATACATATATACATATATACACATATACATATATATATACATACATATATATACATATATACATACATATATATACATATATATATATATATATACATATATATATATATATATACATATATATATATATATATACATATATATATATATATATATACATATACATATATATGTTGTCATAATGTTGTTGGAATTAAGTGTAAGGAATTGTCCTGTGACAAGTTGAAATATGATAATTAGGTTTTGTAAATTAATGAATCTTGATATCATTAAGTTAAATTTGAGTTGAAGAAATTGACTTATCAACAAATTGAAATATTTTATTCTGGTAATGTTTACAATGTAAATTTGTTCTTTGAAGATAAAAAAATATGGAAAAGAGGCTTTCTTCATATATGATCAAAACCTTTACAACATATAAATATGCACAAACATTCAGAATTAAACTATATACCATAGAAATGGAACAATAAAATATATAACATAAAATATAAAGTCTAGAAGAATAAAGATGCATTTTTAAAAAATGTGGTGGTAATTAATTTAAATAATATAATTTGTAATTTTTCTATTTATATAGGATCAATTCAATATTCTAATTTAAACGTATTTAAAATAATTGTAAAATTTGGTTAACATAAGTTTATTCATAATTATTGTATATTATAATAAATTTAATATTTATTAATATTTGCACAAATTGTTTAAAAAATAGTCAAATTAAATGAAAGTGAATGTGAAATAAAAGTAGGATTGCAAGTGATTCTTTCAAGCCTTTTTGTGTCGTAATGACTTAGTACAACACTAATATATGAAAATATTCATTATTAACTTTACAATGACCATCTTTAGAAGGAAATGTACATAAAAAGTGTATTTATTGTAGAGAGATTATACATAGATGGGTATAGCTTGGTTACAAAATGAAAAAATAGTAATATTTCTATTTGCGTGAGGTTACATAGTAAAAAAATAGCAACATCCTTGTTTGCATAGTAAAAAGAAACAATTGTTTCACATATTTTGCAAATACATCTCATATGCATGGATGATAGAAGAGGTTGCTTCATTTTGGTAGTGTTGATTATAGTAAACCTCCCTAAGGAAGGTACATAGTCCCTCAAGTTTTATGTAACTGTCTTGAAATGTTGTCAACGTTTTTGAAGCTTTTCGATATCCATTGCTTCAACAAGAGGTTTTGTTTTGCATGCAAGTTTGAACTTGCGTACAACTGTATGGCAATTGTCCGTAATATTCAAAGAAAGATGTTGAACATCAGTTCCAAGGCATTTTGATTTATTCATAGATGGGCATTTCTCTGCTAGCATGGTTGCAAAATCTATTGGAATGAAGGGGATATGTATACTTTTGGTTGTATCTTCACTAGAGATTGAAATGACAACATTATTATTTGCATGTTTAGCCATTACCTGAGACAAAAATGAATACATAGAAGGCATAAGAATAAACCAAGACACAATTATAAGAGGTGTAACACAATTTATCATTTTAATTCAAATTGAATCAAATGTACAAACATGTTAATTCACATTTTAGTAAAAGAAAGATAATTATAAATTGAAATACCTACAATCAAATTTATGTATTAATGTAAATAAAAGAAAAAGAAAGAAATAATTAAAATATTTAAATAGATAGATTTTAAGTGAATTACTATATATATATATATATTTTGGCAAAGAGCATAAAGCCCATTTATAGTGAATTACTATAATTATTTCAAAGTAAATTAAAAAAAATGTAACTTTGTTGAAATTTAAATATAAATATAACTACGTAGACCAACCAGTCGTAGAAATGACAAGCAATCATAATATTATTTTAAAATAAATTTGCATTATATAAATATAGTATATAATATATTTTAAAAATTAATAATAAATAGTTAACTTATTATTAAGATTCATAATTTAATTTATGTGTATATATTAATAGTTATTACTAAGTATATTAATTGATTTTCTACTAAGATTTACAAGTGGTCGTGCATGGGCTTGTTGGCATGTGATGTCCTGCAAATTTTTTTCTAAGCACATAAGGTACTAGGTGGCTCCAACTCTATCTGCCCATGGCCCTGCCAATCCTGGAGTCTCCCACTCATCAGTGTTAAGATGCAAGGGGATAGGGGAATTTTCATGTAAAGAGAGCATGCACGATGGTAAAATAGTTCACATAGCGCCTTTTTGGGAATTGGAGATTTCGTTCTCTATGGCATTGAGAGCAGTGGTTTGAGGAATACTCAGAGTTCCAATCAAATCCATTATTTATTGTTGGAGAATCATTTGTAGGAATCTATGTTCCATTTATGGCATTAGAAGTATCTAAAGGTATGCAAATATGATAGTTCCTTTTGATGAATGATTTTATAGATGAAACAAATCTATCTTATGAGTAACCATATTTATGGATCTTTTGTATTGTGTTATGTTACAATAATTGTAGTTGGTTTAACACCTGCTCTGAACCCTAAGGTAAAGGTGTGTAACAATCCCGGGCGATATTCTACCTAGTAAAAATTTCAAAGTTTTCATCTTAGGTGAATGAACCATGATGCCATCACATAGCAATAATTTGTTTTCTTTTTCATAAAGTAAAATACATGCACATTTGAAATGAACGCTATTCCAAACTTTCATTGTAATTCATTGTAATTTCATAAATCTTTCGATAATATATATTTCATATTGAATAAATTCAAGTTTAAAATTCATGAATACAACCTTCCATACAAATGGGTAAAAGATACATACATAGCTCTTATGAGCTTCCTTCGACAATAGATGTACAAATGATCTAAATGTCACCGCATTGGTGCATACATTCTAGATGTCCTCTTTCCTTGGTGCAAGCTTTCTAGTTGTCCCCAATACTGGTGCAAACATCCCCAAACCTTGACCACCAATTGAAGAGGGGAAGCATCACTCAAGGGCTTTTCTGCCATCCATGGACTTGTATACAATTCCTCACTCATTTCCAATATATGGCAAGACGACCCTACCCTTCAATGAAGAAGTTGGTTTGATAACCTCATAACTATGGCCTATTTGAGCTCTGTGTTGTGCCCTACATGACTAGAACTTGTATACATCCTAACTTGTATGGAAATATTGAACTAGAATGCATAAAAGGAACAGGGTGAAATTGATAGCATAACCAGTGGAAAATTACACTACTTCGGCCAAAGTTTCCTATAAAAATCCATCCTAGATCACATACACTTCCCTAGCTCGATTTGTCTCAAGATCGTTTATAAACCGTGCATAGATAATTCTTTCATGAGGCAATCTTTAACCCTAGGAACAACTTATTCCCCTTTAAACTCTCAATGCTACCTCTACTAGGTATTTCCCATACTTAAGCTATCCCTTCATTAAATACTCTAATTTCCAGGAATAACCTATGAACCCTCATGGCCCTTTCTTACGAATAATAACTTCTTAATCTAAGTATAGTTACATAAGCTTCATATTATCACGTATATTCATCAATAAATGATTCCATTCAGGAACATATCACAACTATATATGATTCTCATCATAGTACATAATCTTGTCATTAAATGACCTTAGCTCAAAGGTATGGTCTCAACAATAAATGATCTCAAAGATATCTCTATCAATAAAGGACTCTATATGAAGGTATATCTTCAAACAATAAAGGACCTCAATCCAAAAATAATATTCTTATCAATAAAATGTCTTCAAGTCAAGAGTATAACACAACAATAAATGTATTCCGTCAAAAGTATAAACTTTTCAATAAAGGACTTAAATCAAATGTATAATCTTCAACAATAAGGACTTCATTCAAATATAAAATCCACAATCAAGTGAACAATACAATTATATAGGTTAATTTTGTCCTATGTGCTTCAATCAATGATCAAGTAAACATCCTAACCAAACGGGGTTAGTCACAAACTAGGTTCTAATCAATAATTAAGTAACGATCAAGTGATCATTTAAGCATAGGTTAATATGGGTTGCATGATGTCATCTCTTTTGATGACATGTCTTACACACCATCACTATTGTTTATATTGCTAACCTTATCATCTCAAAGGTTTCTTAGCATTATAAGCTTAACTCATTTCAGGTTTCTCCCATTACATTGAGGTAATTCATATTTCTCTTTTCTTCTATATACGTGTTGTATAGACTATCTATAAATAATAGCATCCTCTATTTTCCTATATAGGGTATGTAAGAATATTAACCTATTAGATAGGTTTCTCAAGCAAGTGACATACAAGATTATGCAAGTAGCATTTCATTCTATTCCACTCTAATAAATTAATGCATCTTTCCAAACAAGATAAACAAAGGCATTCAATGACATTCATCCCTTCCAAAAACATAAAATATTAAATAAAGTAGAAATCAACATGCCTATTTATGCAAGCTCCAAATGAACAAGCTGACTTCCTAGCTTAATCCTCTCCAAGATCCGTTTGAAGACTCTTCAACAATTCTCCAATTTCACTACTTCTCACAATAACTCTCTCACAATAAGCTCTCAGCTCAAACAAGAATAATGTAGCAGAATGCAAATGAATTCAACAAGTAATTTTGGCGTCCAAATGAGGTAAAGGATGCCTCTATTTATACAAAAATGTGAGCTTATGCAACCTGCAAATTAGTTAAGCAATATGACACTTTTCAACTTTTCGAATTGATTCAACAACTGTTTAGTTTCCTGAACATCATTAAAATCTTTCATTCATTCATTCACTTAACAAGAAAGGTGACAACATAGTTTGATAATTATCTAACACATATATGGCCTCAGGAATAAGTGGACTCTCTTCACAAGACATCAAGAGAGTTATCCAGAAAAGCAAGGTATTGGTTCCCCTATAGATCGACTAAATTGGCCATCTGCATTTTTGGAACATTTCCACTTATTTCAAATGCTTGATTTAGTTAAGCAATAGACTTCTATACTGGTTTGCATTGTTGAAGCAAAGTGCCACCAAAACATCACGCGCCCTCATATAAAGTACGGGTTTGACATATTCATAGAGGCTTTTTAAAGAAGTTTCACTTTCTCTCAAATGTTTACACCGCAACAAACAGACTTATGCGTGTTTCTTTCTCTGTTTTGACATAGTCTCACATTGCTCTTTTGTGCAACGTTATATTTCTCTTCTACGCTATGCTTTCAATCCCTTTCATAAGCGCATTAAGGGTGCAACATTTAACTATCATCATGCTAGCTTTTCGATATTTAATGCATATGCATATCTCATAATAACAACATATATATATGTTAACTTGTGTGCTATTGGGATATGGCACTCAATGGCGCTAACCCTAACGCCCGAGCGAAAGGGTTCTCTCAGGCGGCTAATGGTGTGGGCTCTGTCGGCGGTGGGAGGTCCTCTTGCGGTGATGGCCGAGGCTTGCATGGGGCTGCATTCACGGCGGATCTAGGCACGTTGGGCTCCACTGTTGGCCATTCTGCTGGGCATAAAGTCCTTAATGGCCTGCGGTGTCGTGATCGTGGGCTGTGTAGTTTTGGCAAGGACAAGGTGAATCAATTGCAAAGTACTTCGGCATAGAGTTGTCGGCCTGGGAGACCACCGATTGGTGGGTTTATTCCTGTGGCTAATGCTTTCTCGGTTGACCTGACTGCTGAGACAAAAGAGGAAATTGATTTTAATGCTTATGCCTTCTCCTCCCATGGGGTGATCTGTCGGTTTAAGGGTTCTTGGCCTTCCCTCCCGCAGCTACACTCCTGGATCTCCAAAGAATGGGAGCCTTTAATTACTAGTAATGTTCACATTTTCCCTATGGCCAAGGGGTTTTTTGTTGCTAAATTTGACATTGATTTGGATAGAAACAAAATTTTATGTAATCACTTTTTTAGCTGGGAGGACAAATTTATGTTGATGATCAAGCCTTGGCACGCTAATTTCAACCCCTCTTCTGAAACTTTCAATAAAATCCTGATTTGGGTTCGGCTTCCTAATCTTCCACTCCATTTATGGACTGACTCCCTCTTCGAGGAAGTGGGTGAGGCTCTTGGTGATTTTTTGTTGGTGGATGATGCATCTTCTGATATGTTTCACTTTACCTTTGTCCGCATATTGGTTGAAATGAATATTTCAAAAGGGTTGCCTGCCGAAATCTTACTTAAAACTTCTAAGAGTTGTTGGGTCCAAGCTTTGGACTATGAAGGGATTCCCTTTCGATGTAGAAGATGTTTCAAGACAGGTCATGTGGTTGCACAATGTGGTTTTGAGAAAAAAACCATGAAGGCTACATGGTGGATAGATGCTTCTCTGCATCACTATATGATTGTTAAGAAAGTTGAGCAATCAAGGAGTTTTTCTGAGGTGGTTGCTTAGGAATCACAGGGCCTTGAGGCTTCCTCTCTAGATGTCTCTAATGACAGGATTGTTGATGCTTTGCAAGAAAACAATGTTGTGACCCCTTTTGAGATTGAGAGTGGGCCTTTGGCTGCCACTTTTGGTGACAGTGCTCTGGCTTTCATTTCGGGTGGCTCTTCTAATTTGGCCACACCTGCAAAAAGAAATGCATATCAAATCTCTAAGACAGCAGCTGTTGGCTTTCCTCTTCAGGATAATAGTGCACTAGCTTGGCTTGATAAGGCAACACAAGTAGAAGAGGGTTGAATCACTGTAAAGGGCAAAAAAGATAATTCCTCTAATCCTCCTTTTGACATGACTCTTCGCTCCCACAAGAGTAATTCAAAATGTAAATCTTGATGGTTCTTGTTGGGTGCTGGTTTTTGGCCGGTTGCTGGCTATTTTGCGGCTTTGTAGTCGGTTGTGACTCTTGGCCTTGGTTGCCTTTTTATCCTTGGTTGTCTGTGCTTTCATGTCTTTTAGTTTTGACAACCTTCTGGTTGAGGGTTCTAGATCCATTCAAAATCTGCTTGTAAAAGGTTTCGGGGTTCCTTCAAAACCTATTTTTATTTTAATCAAAAACAACATATATCTATGTTTATATGCATACATACATACATACATTAACACACATTTCAATAATAATAATTGTAAGTGTGAATAAGGTATAAAGCAATAAAACACTTCTTAATGAAACATTGCATCAAAGATCAATTGAAAGCGTCTCATTGTCTCCTATCTTTAAAGATTTATTAAGTTAAGTGCTCTCAAATTTAAATAACACTATTAACTGTTAAAATGACAATCTAAAAAACGGAATGATGCTGATGCAATGATATGGAACTAAATGTGATAATACTAGATGATAAAAGAAACTAAATTAGCATGGATTGACATGGAAATGATAAACAAAGCTACAAGAGGCAACCATGATATGAAAGCTTGAATGTTGAATGCTTGTTGAATTCCTGCAAAGTAAGAGTGCATAAGTTAGATAATCTGGATCCTTTTCTTGGTTTAATGAGGCTTTATTTATAGATTTCTTGACTGTAGAAATGCACAGGAATGGCAAAGAGAGGCTTGGATTCAATCTGGAGGATTGAATGGTGAAAGATGGAGGAGATTGAGAGAAATTTGGAGATTGTCTCTACCCATGAAAACACCAAACAAGAGAAGAGCAAAGATTGATGGAGGAGGATTGAGAGATAAATTTGCAATTTGTCTCCAATTCTTCCCGTGAAGTTTCAATCAATTAATTTTGACATAAATTAGACATAGGATATCTAATTCAATTTTGAGGAAATATAGAGGAATATTCCTTGTGCCTTTATTTAAATATTTTTGATTTATTTAAATTAGCAAAAGAGGGATAAATAATTTAATAAAACGAACTATAGAAGTTGTTTATTAAATTAAACAGAAGAATATGACAATTAATAAATAAAGTGTTTAATTTTTATTTAATTAATTTAAAATTGATGTGATAGAATAAAATAGGGATTTTATAATTAAATCAAACAAAATATTTAATTTTGTTTATTTAATTAAGATGAGATAATAGAATTTAGAAGAATAAATGTGAACTATATAAATAAATATTTCTATTTATTCAAAGAGTAGAGGAAATTAGGATAATTAATCAAATAATTTGTATTTAATTAATCGGATTCTCCAAACCATTTTTAGGTGTATACAATAATATATATATTTATATGCATATATACATATATACATATATATGTATTTATGTTTCCGTCAACGTAATATATACATGTATATATTAATATATCCACATATATATACATATAATTTATATATATTATTATTTTGATCACCATTTAAACACTTATATTCATGTACTCATCGATCGTTGTTTATACATGAAGTGTATATACTTCATCGATCAGTATATAAATATGAACTCACAAAAGAGAAGAAATCTCACTTAAATTAAAGACTCAATCGCACATGTTTATTCAAAGCAATCACAATTCAAACGAACCAACTATACTCAAGGTAATTGCAAACGATAACCTATCATCTTATCAACCCAAGGGAAATCAAAGATCAAGACCCAAAACCAAGTACAAACCGTGCATAAACACAACTAGAGGTACTTACCAATTCATGAACTAACTCGACTCAAATAGGCCAACTAAGGTGTGATGTTTGAGAGCTCAGTTAGGTTTCATTAAAGGTTACGATACCAAATTCTTCTCTTGAGTAATGATACTCCCCCTCGTGTACCTAAGGGATCGAATATGTTCCTACATTCAACTTAACACCTTGTCACAGAAGTTAACCATTCACACGCAATATATTAACATCATAAAACATTTGTATTGACAAAGCGTTCAAATATTCACATTGCAATACATATTATTTCATCGCATCTCATAATATAAAACATATTCATGCCTTTAAAAACAATAACATCTTAATGCATATTTCCATATTCCATTTACTTGGTAAACATATTAAAGTAATTATTTGCTCTATTCAACATTTTTACTAATAAAGATAAAAGTAACTCGGTAATAAATGAAACGGGGTGTAACAAAGTGCTTCAAAATTCTTACCGAATTGTTAGCTGTCATAGAGAAAATATTAGAATCTACACATCATGTACCACAACACAACGATTCCAAACCTTTTGTTAATATAAACTTTTTTTTTAGGGCTATATGATAGGAAATGGGGTCAGAGATCATAAGTTTGATGGCAATGCACTTGTGCCATTTGTTCATGGAATAGGACTTATATCCACAAAAAGCTCAATTTTGTAAAAAGCCAAATATTTGAAGGTAGAGCGTCCAAGAGTGTTGAATGATAGGTTAAGTCGTGTCCTAGGTTTGAATTGCAGGATGAGATTACTTCTTTTGGGAATATGGCAGACTAAATGCAATGTTATAGGGTTTTACTTGCTCTATGTTCCCTCCAAAATACCCTTTAATATTCCTAATGATTTATGGGCCATGCTGTTTATTCATTTCAGTATCGCCTCTTCCCTTTCCTCGCCCTGCCGTCCAATGTGGATGAAATAACAATAAACTAAATAAATTCATGTTGCTAGAATGCAAAGAGAACGGTTTATTCAAGTATGGTCTTTATGTATGGAGCAATTTGCTAATCAAGCACATGTATTTAGTTTCACAGTTGCTAGGATTCATGAGGGTAGTGAGAGGGCATGCAATTTCTATAACTGGACCCCTCTCTTACCTCCCACAAAAAGACAAATACACCATAATAAAGGGAGCAAGAAGAGCATTTCCCAATCATAGAGTTAACAATTATGAATACAATGTTAAATAAGCGTGTTTGAGCTGGAGTAGTACTGGGATGGGTGACCTCCTGGAAAGGCCCAGTGCTTCACCTTGTGAGCATCACCTAGATGCAATGAGTGCTAAGTGGACCATTCATTATCATGAGAGATGGGTTCTTGTGAACCACTACTCATGAAACATGGGTCAATGAATTTGACTTGAAAAACTACACGCTTGAATCCTGATAGCAATATCATAATTTAACACATTGTGGAAAATACCTCGTAGCACTACAATACTCACCAAAATGATGAAATACAAAAACTACCTTAATCCATGGAATTAGCCTCGAGACCTTAGAATTGGCCACCAGGATAACTGCTTGCTCGAGGTGCATGAGGCAACTAATCAACATGGAAGTTTAATGGAAATTTCTCACTTTGGTGGCTCAATAATGCATACCTCAAGTATGCAAACCTAAAAATATAGTGTTTCCTGTTTTTGGCCCCTCCAGATTTAAGGGTTTTTGGTCGTATATTTGAAGGTTTTTTTTTTGTTCTCCCCATACATCTGAATATTTTTCTGCTCATCCTTATAGGTTCAAGGGTTCTTTGGTTCCCCTTGCAGATAGAAGTTTTTCCATCCTCCTTGTAGTTTTGAGATTGCTTTGAATTTTTCAAGAGTGTTCATGACCATTTTCTATGATGATTCACATTAGAATTCACCTAGAAGTAACAAGTGTGTTCACTTTACCTGCACAGGAGGATGAATTTTGTGTCTGTGCTTTGTAGCAAGAAGAGATCATTCACAACTTTCACTTCCTTGAGATGGACAAATACCTGTAGTGGAAGCTGATGGAAACATGCAACTGAATGTTGTTGATAGATTGGTGGGGTGTTGCTAAGTTAGAACTTAATCCCTCTTTTTAATTTGAGTCTTGGTTGGGTGTTAGCTAAGTAGACATTGTACAACAATCCCTGGATTGCGGCGTAGTAAACTCCAAAGTCCAAATCCTTAAATCCTAAATTTAGTTTCGATGTATGAAGCCAATCTATCTTACTCCTGTTGTAGTGACATGTTTGTGTGTCTATATGAAGCCATTCTATCATATGACAACTAAACAGGAGATGATTTCCTATTATAGCAGCTACAAAAAATAATTTAAAAAACCATAATTATAAGGCCACTATCCATTCTTGCTTTGCGAAAGGAAAATCATGCTCCACTAGACCTCTTTTTTGGAGGATTTCTTCTTTCTAACCATTGGAAGAATTTGTAAGCAAATTTCTGAGTCCTATTTAAGAAGCCTAGAGGTCAAGAATGGTTCTTCAAGGGGAAAGATGACTCCATAAATGAAGGAGAATGTCTATTAATCTCACCCAATTATCTGGAAGAATCTGACCCAACTGTCAATGGGGATGAACATCCATCTGCAGAAGGGATGACCTTTGAACCCAAACATGGGTTCTATGGAAGCACAAATCACGAAAGTTAAATGAAACGAAGACTGATTATCTGGGCAACATGCTGATGCCACAATTCAGTCCCTTTCCACTAAGTTGCCTGCTTAGGAAGGATGATTTTTTTGTAGCAGTAGAATATTTTAGAATTAGGCAAGCATCCACAAAGTTTCAAAGGACAAAGAACGATCTACACCTAAAAGCTGTCCTTTTGTAATACAACTATTGTTTCCAAATTTTATTGTCAAACTTTAGCCCAATTTTATTTAGTACTGATTGAGAGGATCCATTTTCACAAGAATCCAAGTGAAAATTTAAAGAGAGTAGAAATGAATTTACATGGGGATTGAGATCAGTTTACCTAAGAATCTGCCAATAGAAGTGAGGCTAGGGATACCCCAAAACAGTAGAGAAGGTAAGGTAAACTAATCCTTGCAGGAATGACTGAAACAGACTCTGTAAGAGAATTGAATTAGAAAGACCATCATTTTATATACCTGGAAGCTTTAACTCAAGACACTTGGAAGCAGTTAGTTGCTGGTTCTTTGATACTAGAGATCTTGCCGTTTCTCATTCATTGTAGAGACTAGTATGTCAAGTTAGTTGTTATTTTGTTTCTTTAGGCAATGGTAGAACACATGTACAAGGGAAGAGGGATGTTTGGATTGTTCTAAGTGATGCAATAAAATTTATAATAAGGAATGCTAGGCTTGTTTCAAACATGATTTATTTATTATTGTCTATTAGTTATTGTACATTAAATCTAAATATCGTTTGAAATTTTGTAGCAAATAAGTGTATCGTTGTATAGTGATTAACATCAAGCATGGTTGCTCTAGGCATTTGACAAGGTGGTTTGTATAGGCTAGTTGATTGTGTCACAATTTATATGTATGCATTAGCTTTGGAGGACAATGACATCATTGATTAGATGAGATATGGTAATCTCAAATTAAGTATTTAGCCAAATTGAGCAGAGCTGACATGGTTCATGGTTTGCCATCTATTAGAAAAAGGATATATGTGCAGGGTGTTTGGATGGTGGATATAATCAAAATATATTTCTTATTGAATGGCCATGACATGCAAAGGAGGCTTCAAATCTCATTCATGTAGAATCTATGTGAACCATCTTAGAATTTCAATTCATCCACAATATTTGATGCAAGGTATTTCAAATTCAAAGCATTGGTTGAAATTCAATAAGGTGGTTGGATAAAGAAACTAAGGTTTGATAATGGGGAAAATTCAGTTTAGAGCAATGCAAGGACAATTGTGAGAAGGAAGGCATTCATAACCATTAATTGCTCCATACACCCCTTAGTAGACTGTGGTAGTTGAAAGGCACAATAGAACTATAATGGATATGGTCAATTGTATGATGCACAAGAGACGTGCTATACAAATATTGGGTTGAAGAAGTGAATATGATAGTTGTGGAAAGCCTTGTAGGATGTCACACCTAAAGAATCATAACTTAGAGTGAAACTAGAGTTAAAGACATTTTTGTATTTTGGTCTTGGTGGGAGAGGAATAAACTAGTCTATAAAGGCAATAGGGAAATTCTTAGGCATACAAATTTATAGGTATTTCTTTGAACAAAGTCATTATCATGAAAAAAAAGTCTCAACCTTGTAGGTATTTCTATGAACAAATTCATTATCATGAAAAAAAAGTCTTTCTTTGTTTGTAATTCTACATAAGTAGTAGTCAATCACATACATAAATCTAATATTGTAGTTCCTTTAAAAAATGAAGCTTCTAGTTCTTCTTGTACTCCATTATTGTAAATAATGTGATAGCTTTCTTACTGCAAATCTGCTATTTTAGAAATCTCAAATGAATCTCAAACTACTGAAAATTTTCAAACTAAATAGCTCAGTACCAAAATCGATCTTTGTTCCAAATATAAATCAATAACGCCTTCGATAATATGAACAAAGCAATTCATTCACTAAAATAGTAGCTTAGTTAGAAATGACCAAGCATGTCAAAATTTGAAAACAAATGAATAGAATATCTAGATTAAACAATACTATTTTAATGACACAAATACAAGAAATTACAGCCAAAAGTTATGCATCTGTTTGATATCAAAGCGCAACAAGGCTTCCAACAAGCAGCTGAACAATGATGAGAAGCTCTAGACAATAGGCAGGAAGCTAACAATTCAGTAAGAAATTTGAAGCACCTTTACCTTAAAATTCAGAGCAGGTGTTAAACCAACTGCAATTGTAACATAACACAATACAAAAGGATTCATAAATAGGGTCACTCATAAGACATGTTTGTTTCATCTCGAAAATCATTTATCAAAAGGAACTATCATATTTGCAAAGAAGTTAATAGGCCACATAAAAGAAATAGCAAATAAGAAGAAACTTACAAACTCTCATACACAGAAAGAAAACTTTGCAGAATTCTTTGAAACTCTCATACACAGATATAAAACTTTGTAGAATTCTTTGAAATACAAAATAGCTCTTAACAACGTTCAATACAAAGATACATAGCAAGAAAGTTTATTAAAAAAACTGAAACAAACTAATAATAGCCATTTTTTTTTACATCTAATAAAACTTATTAAAACAAAGAAACAATAAAAAAATCAAGTAAAATTGAATAAAACAAAGAAACAACATACTAAAAACTAATTAATAATAGCCATTGTTTTTTACATCTAATAAAACTTATTAAAACAGGGAAACAATAAAAAAATCAAGTAGAACTGAATAAAACAAATAAACAACATATTGTAGTGAGGTGAAATAACACAGAGATTAGGGTAAAGTGCCAACTTGTCCATAAAAAATTTAATTATATTTTATATTGTAAGTATAAAATATAATAGTAAATATAATAATAATAATATAATTTTTCTATAAACACATATATAATCAAATAATAAATATATAACCAATTAATAAATATATTTAAAAAGTTAATTTATTAAATATAATATAATATATAATATTTTTAAATAGTATTTATTTGTACTATGATTACATTTAATATTATAAATATAAAAAAATAAAATTAAGCATAAAATATAATAGTAAAACATAATAATAATATAAATTTTATATAAACACATATATAATCAAATAATAAATATATAAAAATGCTAAAACATAATTGATTTTAAAATAATTGATTAGGTGAAATTGGTGAGATTTTTATGTTTAATGTAGTGTGCAGTTTTTTTAATTCTATATTATTAATAATTATAATAATTTTATATTACTTTTTATTATAAAACATAATATATAATAATAATGTAATTTGTATATATAAAATATTATATACAATAATAAGTACCATAATATTATATAATATATAAATATTAATTATATATTATATTATATTATATTTGTATTTAATAATTTTTAATATAAATATAATATTTAATAAGTATAATCAAAATAACATTTTAAATATAAATTTACATTATATAAAATATAGCATATAATAAATGCTCTTCAATTTTTTTAAGATAAATGCAAATCTAATGTCTTTCTAGTCCATCTTTTATATAATGTCTCTAGTCCATCATTTTTAATAATTATGTTTTGATTTTTTGAATTAATGTTTCCCACTCAAATTTCATAAGATATTTGTAATATTTAATTGCTAATAATAAGTATAACAAAAACAAAGTTGTACCAAGTAAAAGTAAAATTAAAAATAAAAACATGCAAAATAGTAAATAGCAAAAAAAAAGTAATATCAATAAAACTGCACAAAATTACATATAGCATGTGACACTTAACCCAAGGGGGAATAGAAAATGCAAAAAGGCTACAACTATATAAGTGCAAAAAGGAAAATTCGACGGTAAAGGAGTCAACGTATAAATGGACGACGAAGATGAATCTAATCATCTTGCAGCCTTTTTTAAGCAACTTGAACCATTGATCTAACAAATTAGATTGTGCAGTTCATATAAGGAACACCTTAAAAATATAATTAAAAATAAATAAAGTTGGTAAGGAGCAATATCAAAGATGTGTTATCACAAATATGTAATGTGTATTACTTTATACCATAGCTTTATCTAAACTCGAAAAATTATAATTAATTTGGCCTTTAATCTTTCTATAATTGCAACTACACTTTTAGCATGTGTGATGTTAACTCTAATGTAAGTATTTTATTTATCCAATTCCAATCAATCACTCATCTTTGTTTATAGCATAGTTGTTCTTACAGAACTTACATTTTTGCCATATAAAACATAATTTTATTTAGTAATATATTGTCCCCACAAACATATATTCTAAAATTGGCAATTAAATAAGCATGTTCCTTTAGATCAAATATGTTTTGACAAACTTGTGAGAGAGTGTTTTGACACTTTTAAAGAGGAATTGATTCAATGTGAGAGGAACAAAACGAATATTTTTTCTCCCATTGCTCAAAGTTTTGAGGAAGGAGCTCTCTATGCATGCAAAGAATTTGTTTGGTGCAAGATTGATAATTTTTGAGCAATTGAAGGTGTTTCAATGTCAACTCCTTTGCTAAGGGAAACAATCATACAAGAAGAAAACAAGGGTGTATGTAACCACACTAGAGACTACTTTCATCAAGTTGCAAGAGTGGTAGAATTGAATTAAAAGAAAGAAAGATAATTTCAATGATCTTTGGGGCAACAAAAAAGTAGATGGTAGACCCCCCTCAAAATATATGGTATCTTTTATTGGAAGACCAAAAATACATTACCATTAATTAGAAGATAATATCCACATATTGGCCATAAGGAGGCTTGTTTATAAATTATTGGCTATGCAATATCCATTGACGATCTATACTATTGGTCCAACTAGACCAATAAGCTCTAGAGGAGCTTCAAAGAATGGTTACATTCTTGCCCTTGTGGGTATTTTATAGCCACTTTTACAAATGAGACTGATTAAGACCACATCTTTCAACATGACCATTTTACTAGAATGCCAACATCTTACTAAAATATTGGCACATAAGCTTCAAACCTATAGAAGAAATGCCTTGCAAAGCCTCTATATGTATTCAACTCTGTAGCCTTTTGTGTAAACCATGTTGAAATATCTTATTCAAAATGATCAGTGAATTCCTTGGGTATCAAATTTGTACCTCAATCATTTTGTAGAATATGCCAAAATATGAGGAGCTAATATTTGAACTCGACAAACCTTTACCAAAAATCCTTATTTTGAATGTAGATGATTTTGAATGGATTCAATTGATTGTCTATGGAAATATTTCATTTTGTTGGAGTTGTCATGAGTATAGCCACCAAGTCCATAAATTCCCAATTACTTTAAAAGAAAAAGTGCAACTACTAGTATATGTATCCAAAAAAGTGGAAGATGATGGTTTCTAAAAAACAAAAAAGAAACATACTATTAAAAAAAATAGGGTGGAAATAGGAGATAATAAAAATGGAGAGTGAAAAAAAAGTACATCTTAGGAAAATTTAAGGATCAAAATGAAAAGACCAACATTGAAGATTTTGAAAGAAATGGATTGGTGGAAAGGAATCTCCTAAATGATATGAATGAAAAGAAGATGATACATGCATCTCAAAACGTGAGCTAGTGGTGCATTACAAGGGTGAAAACAAGGAGATGGAACATGTAGAGGAAAAGGAATGATAAAGTATGAATTTAATCACGATTTAACATTGGAGAAAGAAAATTTTGATTTGAGTGAAAACATGAAAAAAAGATTACACAAACATTTAATTTACCAGTAGAAAACAAAATTGTGAACACTAGCAAAGAAAAAAGTCTGATAGATAACACATCCTAAAGTACAAAGGGATCTCAACCATTGTTTGAGAAGTGCTTAGAATGAACTTAAAATATTTGATGAATGTAAACAACTTTATTTTCATATAAGAAATTTTTCACATACATATAGAAAATGATGTAAGCACATAAAAAAAGATGCTTGTATATAAAAGTGCTTAGAATGAACTTAAAATATTTGATGAATGTAAACAACATTATTTTCATGTAAAGAATTTTTCACATGCATATAGAAATGATGTAAGCACATAAAAAAGATGCTTGCATATAGAAGTGAATGCATGCAACATAGAAGAGTATGCATGCATGATACAAAAAAGATTGAAAATAAGAAAGGAAGCTATATAAATGGCATTGCATTCTAAATAATCAAAGACTTGCAAGTGTGCTTTTAATCTAGAATATCTTTTAGTGTTTTTGTAATTAGAAAATAGTTTCTTGCTCACAAGTATTAAACATCTATTACATTTCACTTGATGGAAAAGTGGGACTCATCCTTCTTTTTTATAGTATCTATTTAAAACTTATAAAAATAGTGGTTTGACAAACCTCCAATTTTATGTGGTAGTGTTTTAATTTTAAGTTTACCTTAAGGGAATGTCTAGTTGTATTACATTTAAATCAACCTTGTCAATCTTGTGTCTCATTTCCTAGTCTATTACATTTCATACGGTTCTAAAAATATATTCTTTTTCTGCAATATGCTCACATATTTATATTTCAAAGTTTGTATCATCATATTTAAGAAAATAATCATAACATGATCTCTTCTATATAAGTATCTTAAGGGCCAAGAGTTCAAACAAATATTTGAGTTCCATATGCCAATGTTTGTTATGACACATTAAATGTGAAAAGGATTTCAAAACTCAATCTTTAATGTAGTCATTCCAATAAAAATCATGAAACACAAGGTACATCATAACATTCCAACTATGCAAGTAAGTCTATTTATATCTTATCAATCGTGTTAGAGAGAAAGCTTCCACAAACAAAAATTTGCAAAATTCATTGACTTACTAGACTCATTAATTTCAAACACCTCCAAATTTTAAATTAGTCAAATAGAAGCCATTTGAATATATTTTTCTACTAGTTCTAGTGAGTAATGTTGTTGATTTTGTTTTCACGCCCAAGTCATTTTCCTTCATTTATCTATGAGTGAGATCCCTTGATTGTTTCCTTCTCATGAGGATTGCCCTTGCATTGCTCATTTGTGGTGCATCCGACCCTCCAAAGGGGGAACCATATATGAAGTAACAACATTTTTTGCATGCTCAATTGGACTTGATATTGTATTCCAACCGGTGTTTTTACTTGCCTTTTGTACTTCTATATGCATAAATTTTAAAATGATTTAAACTTCTCTATACTAGTGAAACCAAATGGAGTTCTAATTTCTAAAAAATTATAATCAATTAATGAATTTGATATCTCTGACTAATTCACAAATCATGCTCATTTTATAAGAATAATCTATTCAAGGTCGTAAACACAAGAGCAATTACCAAATAATCTTATTCCAGAGAAACTATCTTCCCCACAAATAATTGCTCGATAATCATCTTTCCCTATTGTCATAACCATGGAAAAACAAAGCTAAGAGGAATAAGCCATTTGTCACTTGGAATGCCAAAACTTAGATGAGCTACATGCTTTTGCACCAAGAGCAATTATTAAACATCAATTGCATGTCACTTCATGTAAAAGTGGGACTTGCCCTTCTTTTTAATAGTATTCTATTTAAAACTTATAAAAAGCAGTATTTTGACAAACCTCCGATTTTATGTGATAATGTTTTAATTTTAAATTTACCTCAAGGGAATGTCTAGTTGCATTGCCTTTTGAAGCAACCTTGTCGTTCTTGTGTCTCATTTCTCAAACTATCATATTTCATATGGTTCTAAAATTATATTCTTTTTATTTAATGTAATATGCTCACATATTTCTATTTCAAAGTTTGTATCATCATATTTAGAAAAAATAATCATAACATGATTTCTTCCATCTGAGCACTTTTAGGGGTCAAGAACAGTTCCATATGTCAATGTTTGTTGTGACAAATTAAATATGTTAGAAGGATTTAAAAACTCATCTTTAATGTAGTCTTTCAAGTAAAAATCATGAAACACAATGTACATTGTAAGTATAACATTCCAACTATGAAGGTAAAGTCCATTTGTGTCTCATCGATCACCTCAGAGAGAGCTTCCACAAACAAAAATTTGCAGAACTCATTGATATTACTGAATTCACTAATTCCATATACATCCAAATTTTTAGTCAGTCAGATAGAAGCCATTTGAGCAGATTTTTCTCGCATCCTAAACATCTTAATTCAGTCAGCTAAGTATACAGATGAAATTTATGTAATAGATTTGCAATTCAATTCCATAGTTTGGTGCAGATGGGACTTATGTTTTCAGACTTTAATACTTGGCAAGAAGGATACCCTTAATATGAAAACCGATATCAATGCATGTCAGTTCAGTAGAATTCTCATCAAACATCTGTAGCTCAAGCTTGTGGTAATCCACCTGTAAGCATGCCAACCAATAGTTTAAGATCATTCTAGTGCCCCAAACTTGCATTTAGGAAATTAGAGCTAAATATTATAGACAAGCTCAATAGGAAGAGAAATATGAACAGGAAAGGGTAAGGCAGCTCAAGATGTATCATAACACCCAAATCACTTCAAATAATTTACTCCATACCCTAAGAAAAATAGTGTAGATAAGAACATATATTCATACAAGAAAAGAGAGAAAATAAGATTGATTTTGAAGACCACAAATTGGATTATTATCCAAAGGAGGATACCACAAAGCAGGGTAATATGCAATAAAAAAAAATTCAGCAAAAGATTTTTATTTAGTGAAAGAGGAAACTGAATGACATGGAGAATAGAAGAAGAAACATTGTAGATGAAGCTCTCTCATCCAATAATTCACAAGCAAGAGGGAAGTACAACATAAAGTAGAGTAATTTCTTCATAAACATCTTCATCTAACAGAAACAAAAACAATGAATAGTTTTTGTGTGATTTTGTATACAATTAAGTGTTTGTTTCAAGAATGGCTTGCACAAGAAGGATGGGTACTCAATTCTAATGAAACGGCCAAAAAGTTTGAATACTAGCACCACATTAGAGTTTACCACTGATAGGTAAGGTTAAAGTACAGCCAACAAATTAGGAGGCAAGGAAGAAACACTTTGGTCTAAACGGAAATATTCAACCTGTTATTGTTTGTAGCTTAGGGAGATATTTTCTCCTAAGTTAATATAATAAATAATTATTAAGGAAAGTCAGCCTTAATCACAAATTATATTATTTATTAAAAGGAGGCCGACCTATGTGAAGAGTCACCATGTTTTGTATATATACAAGATGGAATCAAGTCATTCTCATATTCATATTCACATTCTCTACAGAGCAGAAGTTTGCCTACGTCCAGCAGATCAGACTTCAAGGGGAAGCATATCTATTTGTACTTAGCATCAAGGAGTGATGCTATTATTCATTGTATTATTTCAGCCTTGAGTAAGGCCAAAGTTGTAAGCAGATTTCTGCTCTTCCATTAAGTATATAAGAGACATTAATGGCTGGGTTTTTCTCCCTCGAGAAGGAGGGTTTTCCCAGGGTATCTTGTTGTGTTCATTTTCTATGTGCTGTTATTCTGCTTATTTCAATTTTGATCATAGAACTAACATGGTATCAAAGCGGGTTCAGGGGGAAATCTGTTCAGATTTGACAAAGCACAGTGTGCTTAGACACTTGAACAATAAAAACGACAAAGGAAGGAAAGAAGTCTCTTTCACGCCATCTTAACCTCTCATTTAAATGGCCGCTGTCTTAATGAATAATAACTTAGGCACATGAGAAGTCGATGCTGGAGAGAAGACAAATAAGATGTTGGTTTTGACTATCTGAAGGAGACGATTATGAATTCTACCTTGGCAGAAGTATTAAGGAATCATTGCAGCAATTATCTCAAGTCCGACTCTTGGTCGCTATGCGTACTCAGGGCGATTTGTGATGTCATGTGTATTCATGACTGAAGCCATCGATTGCATTAGACACTTGTCGGCTTGTATTCTATCTGACGGGTCGTGGCCATCATCGTTCTTCTATTGTCAATGAATGATGTGTATATTCTTCAACTGCCGATGAATGTATTGAAACAAGTTGTGCGGAAGGCATCATCTGGATATCAGGATCCTTTATACATTTCATGTAACTTCATTATCATTGATGAATGACTTGAGCGCTGGTGATTTAGTGAATATTGTGACATTTCAGGAAGTCTCTCCTCTTCATTGCGTCTTTGATGTGGGAGTATTTCTATGTTTTGGGAGTTATAGTAACTGTTATATTCGTGTTGGCCGAATATCTAAGCATACGGGAAGATCTAGAAACAAGGAAAATGAGGTGATTAAATCGTCTGATGGTTGGGAGCTCTCAGATTCACCTAGCATATACATTTTGTTCGGGCATTTTAAGTGGCGCGATCCTCACCTATCGGGAGGCTCTTAGATGCGGTTTCCTAGAAACAACGTACGATAGGAGTTGACTTATGATATCGGGCAAAGCAATTCTTGAAGTGAAATTTTTGTGTGAGCATCGACGGGCTCTGAGGAGATGATACAGGGCCATTTCTGGAAATAGCTATATCACTTGAAACCTTTGGTTCAGAGATTCATTGGAGGATTGGTGTGATTTTGAGCGAAATCATCTTGGGTCACAACCTTGAGACTTCTAGAATGAGGATTTTATGAATTCTATCCTTGATCCTTGAGAATCCTGAGTGATGGAGTGGTGTATATAGTATCTTTACATGTTGCCATCCTTGATATCTGATTTCTAAAGACAACAGTGAAGAACAAATCTAGGCATATCTGGAGATCTGATCTTAAGAGGAACAGTGGACAAAGGGAAGTGATAGTAATTACGCAATTACAAAAGTCAACTCACATTCGCCATAGTTGGGGACTTGGCTCATACTATATCGAGCATTTCAATTCATCCCTGGTGAGGGTTCGTTGGGTTTGGAAAGATAAGTTCAGACCTGAAAAGCGGTTAAGTACAACGCTTAAGGAGATTCTGATTTCAACGAGATAAGTATTTCATGCTTGAATAATGTTCATGAATTTTATCTACTTATTAATTCATGCAATAACATTGGAATATTGAGTCATGTATGCTTCTAGCATTGGCATTTCTCTTCGGGATAGTTTAGTTCTATGAACTACTAGTAATCTCTCTAAAATGCTTTTAGGACGGACTAAGGAACATAAGGATGATGAGAGATTGCATTCAAGGGAGGAAGAGCTTGATGCATCCTGTGAGGAAGTCATGCAGGCTGAAGAATGGAGACACGGCTTGCTGCCATGGGACTGAGTTGGTAGTTGAAGACATCTCTTGAAGAGAACGAACCTTCGATTTCTTCAAAAAGGAGGAATTAACATTTAGAGGGAGTCTGACAAACCATCAAGAGGCAACCTTGGACGAGGAGGTGAAAACCCTTGTAGTGTATATTTCTCTGTGACAGAGAAGTATGAGGTGAAAGCCCTTGTAGCGTATATTTCTTTGCGACGGAGAAATATGAGGTGCGAACCCTTGTTCATCTCTGAGACTTGGATGAGACGTCATGTTGAGAGACTCTATGACGACATCACGTTGAGAGACTCTGTGATGAACCCTTTGTACTTGTGTTTTTCCACACATGGGAGTAGCCATGGTGGACGTCATGTTGAGAGACTCCATGACGACATCGCATTGAGAGACTCTGTGATGGACACTTGTACATGTGTTTTCCACAAATGGGAGTAGCCATGGTGGATGTCATGTTGAGAGACTCCATGACGACATCACGTTGAGAGACTCCGTGATGAACCTTTGAGCTTTCCACAAATGGGTGTAGCCATTGTGGGCGTCATGTTGAGAGACTCCATGACGAAGATATCTGGAAAATACCTCACTAGCTAAGAGGGAGTGTTAGTGTTTGTAGCTTAGGGAGATATTTTCTCCTAAGTTAATATAATAAATAATTATTAAGGCAAGTCGACCTTAATCACAAATTATATTATTTATTAAAAGGAGGCCAACCTATGTAAAGAGTCACCATGTTTTGTATATATACAAGATGGAATCAAGTCATTCTCATATTCATATTCACATTCTCTACAGAGCAGAAGTTCACCTACGTCCAATAGATCAGACTTCAAGGGGAAGCATATCTATTTGTACTTAGCATCAAGGAGTGATGCTATTATTCATTGTATTATTTCAGCCTTGAGTAAGGCCAGAGTTGTAAGCAGATTTATGCTCTTTCATTAAGTATATAAGAGACATATTATTGGCTGGGTTTTTCTCCCTCGAGGAGGAGGGTTTTCCCAGGGTTTCTTGCTGTGTTCATTTTCTATGTGCTGTTATTCTGCTTATTTCAATTCTGATCATAAAACTAACACAACCAAAATGAAAGGGACCTGCCATTAAGACATTCTATTGAAAGAAACATTGGACAAAGTAATAATTTGGAATATAGGTAGCCAGCTCAACAGTACCAATATTGGTGCAATCTAACTTGGTAGTTCTAAAGTGGTAATACAATGTAGATGGCTCTAAACACATTGCTTTACAACCAGTATCAATGCATGAATTATTTCACTGCTCAAACCAGTAATCAATAATGTTGGACTACGAAAGGCTTGAGTAAAGGTGTACAGCTTTAACAGCTTAACATTGACAACTTGATGCATGTGCAACCATGGAGGAAGATCTATGAATGATCCATTCTCTCCAACAAAGTGAATTATGGTGTATGGACCATATTATGGTGGCTTGAGTTTTCAGTGTAGGCCTTGAAATCATTCTTTTTATTACTGCAACCAAACTTTGTCCCTACTATAAAAAGGTGGAGTTTTGAGATAGACAAGGATAGGCTTCAATTATGGACTCAAATCTACACAAAATTCAATGAATACATTTATAATTCTTTATTAGTTACAGAAATGCAGCAGCTATTTTCCTATTTATCCTCTTTTTTCAAGGTTTTCATATTTGGACCTTAAATCCATTTCATATGATGGGAGTTCTTGGAGTATTGGGTGTTACTCTTCTATGTGCTATTCATGGTGCTACCGTGGAAAATATTTTATTTTAAGATGGGGATAGTACAAATACATCCTATGCTTTTAACCCAACTCAAGCTGAAGAGACTTATTTTGGTCACTACAAATCATTTTTCGTCTCAATTTTTTGGGGGTTTCCAAACATGCTACATGCAAGCACGGTTGCTGCAAAGAAAAACCCTACATGTGGATGTTTTATCACTGCATAAATAAATTGCTATAGTCAGATACAGATCATGTTAAAACAACTAAGAGACTTGCTAGGGAAACTCATTAATAGCAGCTACTAATATGTTTTAGGCAGCTAAGTGCAGATTACCTCTCTTCCTCCATGGAAAGATCTCTCTCCAAGAGTTACCCATCATCTCTCCAAGGGTCCTATTCACTAAAATAGTTTAAAGATTGGATTTCTGACACTTTGTCTCATCTCTTCACATCTAAGCTAAGTCTTTTCTTCCATATGATGACTCTTCACCTTCATCCATTTCTTAGTGTGGGGATGCTTCTTATTCCAAAAATGATAATAAAATTGTTGTATGTGTTATGGCATTGAAATCAATAATTATGTGCAAGTGCTCCAAATCCATCATATGAAACTATTGTCTTTTTGTACTTTCATGTTGAAAGTAGCAATTGTGACCATTACTTAGGACAGCTAGATTCATCATTGTAAGGAAATTTGACTACTAGCACCTTGAATCAATTGCACAACACTTGATGAAACAAATCTCAAACGACCTACACATTAACCCAAGAAAACATCTCTCCTCTATATCTGCAACTCTAATCTTTCCTCTAAATGTTTCTCTATTAAATAATAATGGTTCTAAAGGTTTACAGTTGCTACCACTAGTTTTAATTGACTGCGATATTCCTATTGTCCATCTTATTGTTGTTCATGTCCCCAATGACATCCATCATTGTTTGCAAATAGAACATTGTCTTGGGAATAGTCACAACCCGCATGCCATTTCCATGTTGGCATTCATTTTTCCCATATGGGCATTCTTGTGTAGACAAAAATGAGAGAACACATTAATGTCACTTGTCATTCTTGTTTGCTTCCTACTCATCTGTAAAACACATTTTCATGTCCCACTTATCTGTAAGAAGCCTACCTTATCTCAACCCAATTTTTTCTCCTAGCTGGCTTAATATTTTGAAGTAGATAAAAAGATTCAAATATAACATGAAACAAAATACCAAATGGTGAAGCTATAACCAAATCAATCAAAACATGAGAATGACATACCCAAAAAACGATGATGGCTTCTTATTGAATGAACAATTTGATTACAAATAGAGGATTGATCGTAGCTTACAATTAGATAGTTTGATTTAGAAAATCAGATTACATACAATATGCAAAATAGCCAAAAATGTATACCAAACCCTAGCCAAGTGATTGAAGAATGAAACCCTAGGTAGTCTTGATGAAGTATCTGTTGTGACCTTTTCACACATCACCCCATTCAAAATGGGTACCCCCTAATTTTTGCTCCATTCTGGTC
Organism: Sequoiadendron giganteum; assembly: GCA_007115665.2. Taxonomy (NCBI): domain Eukaryota; kingdom Viridiplantae; phylum Streptophyta; class Pinopsida; order Cupressales; family Cupressaceae; genus Sequoiadendron; species Sequoiadendron giganteum. The sequence goes on from CM021101.1 coordinate 720,642,815, forward strand.
TTTTGGCTTTCGTTTTGGGTTGTTTTGCGGCTCTCTCTTTGTTCCTTGTGGTTTTTCCGGGGATGTACCTATCTTTTGGCCTGATTTGAAATATTGGCTAAGTTTGAAGTGTGTTTTGATAGATTAAAGTTTCATTCTTCAGGCTTGTTGGTCAAATTAAGTTGGCAAATTGAAATTTGAGCTTGGCATTGCGATCGGGAGGCTTCAGATAGGTTCCCATTAAAATTTCACTGAATTCTAACAACTTACTATTTTTAGTAAGTACTCAATTTGGGACCTTTTTCTTAGGACTTTTGAAATTCTGACTATTGCTCCATGTTTAGAACCCTTTGAGTTGCTTGCCTGCAAAGTTTGAGCAAAATCAGACAACTTTCTATTTTTAGTAAGTCCCCTATTTGAGGCTTTCCTATTAGGGTTTGTGAAAAACTGACTGTTACATTAGATTCAAGACCCTTCAAAGTGCTTACCTACAAATTTTGAGCCAATTCTAAGAACTTACTATTTTTAACAGGTGCCCTAGTTTGGGACCTTTTTCTAGGGTTTTGGAAATCTTGATCATATCATTGAGTTTAGAACTTTAGACCCTTTCTAAGGACTTGCATGCAAAATTTGAGCGAATTCTGACAACTTTCTATTTTTAGTAGGTCCACTTTTGGCAGGTATGGTGTCACCCAAGCAGCTCCAGAACTTCAGTTTCCAGAGCAGAGCAACATGCAACGAGAATGGCATCAAACGGAGGTCTATAGGAGCACATGCAATGAAATTAGGGTTTCCTACTTTTATGCCTAAAATGAAGGGCAAAACGCGAGAATCTCTGAAAAACGATGTATCCCACTACGATCAGCATCCTTCAAAGAATCTATTGGTAAAATTTGAGCGCATTCCACATAGTTACTATTTTTTATAAGTCACTTCCAGAACAGGGCTAAAAATAGCAGGTGCACGCAAAAGGCAGGTGTGAACAGGTCAGTCGTGCCATGAGGACCATGTTGAGCGAAAATCAAGTCTTGCGAAGTTGAAAAGTCATGGAAATCTCCAAAGCTTCAAAAGTTACTATAAATAGAAAGCAAGGGCAGGCAGGACAAAAATTGGCTAAGTGTTCAAAATCCCCTCCTATACACGAGAGTACATATTGACTATATTTGGAATAAGGATCTTCGCAAAATGGCTAAGGCATGGAAATTCAAAGCAACACCTCCCCAAGTGCGCCCAAGACAAAGATGTTAGATGAGAATATTTTCTAAGGCACAAAGAAATAAGTAGACCCTCCCAAATGTGCCTAACACAAGCATGAGAAGAATGCGTCCAAGGGGGATACATGGGAAACATTTCTAAGGCTTTGAAAGTCAAACATGAAACACCAAGGGTGAAATGCACCTTAACACAAGGGGTCATACACACCCAAGGTGGAATGAGGGGAGATGAAAATATTCTAAGGTAAAATGCTCCCAACTCAAGATAAGAAATGTGTCAAGTGCATACATGGTGAAAATATTCCAAGGTGTTAAATATAAAAACTCTAAGAACGCCTATGTCAAGGGGAATAAAATTTTAAATGTTGGAGATTTTAAATGGGTTGGATAATTTCCCCATAAATATTTAAGTTAACCAAATGTTACGAGGAGTTAAAAGGGAAATTTGAAATAAATCAAATGATTCCCTTTTGGACATTTAAAATAACGAAGTGTCAACAGGCAGTTAAAAAGGGGAAATTCGAATTTTGCATTGGAAAGAATCTTTGACAAGGGAAAATTTTATGACGACTGGTGATAACTCGCCCATGACTTCGCCAAAGTTAGAAAATTACTAAGTAGTGGGAGTGGAGATTTAATGAAGTTGCCAAAATAGAATCCCTCATGAATTAGCAAGATTCTTTGGCACAATTATTTAAACAACGAAGTTTTCATTTCTTCTCACCATTTGCACGTGCAAAATTGTGATTCTGAAAGTGAGAAGAAAAGTCTTGAGAAGTTGCTGAAGTGAGCAAGCTTGGGCAAATTTTTTCTACGTGCCAGAAATTATATTGCTGAAAGTGTCGAGCTTTGGAGTTAGAAATCTTGAGGTTTGGAGTTAGAAGTTTTAATGCTGAAGGCTCTTACTTTCGAAGTTAATTCCATATTTTGGCCATCTCGAGGTGATTTTCTTTTAAGTCTGAATTTTAACGTCTATATCTTATTTTGCAGGATGGCTGAAGCAGGAAGAGGAGATGTTGCAGGGGCAAACAAGGCTGCAGGCAAGGCTGCAAATATTGAAGCAAGCAAGGCTAATGCGTCCAACCAAGCAATAATAAAGAAACTTGGCAAGCCATTTCTTCCTGAATCAAAGTTTACTTCAAAGCTGGGAGGGTTGAGTGATACCAACCTCAGTTCATTCAACCTGGGAGCACTCAGAGAACGAATGTATGGACTAGGAGGCCATCCTCCATCAGTCACTGCGCACCAGATAATGAAAAGTGGAATTTATGCGGCTGTTGGTTTTCCACCAGCAATTCAGTGTCCAGAACTAATCATGGAGTGCGCCATCTGTTATAAGCTGGAGCGAAGTACAATTGTTTCTCCTGATGGAAAATTGTTTGCCAACCTCATGCCTGATGCCATTGGAGAGGCGTTTTGGATTCCCACTTCTGATAGGATGGTGTACACGACAAAGGAAAGAGCTGACAGGATGTACACCTCCACTTTTGAAAGATGTGCTAGGATGATAAAATCAGTTTGGATGCAAAAATTCAGGCCTCCTCACACCAAGCTTCCTAAGCAGATTATCTCAGATGATGTGAAGCAAGAATACTGTGATTTGATAATGATGCTCAATCGGGTGAACGAAAGTGCTCAATCATTCATCTTTGAGCCATGGATGTTTTATTACATCGGGATTGTAATGGAGGGGAAAGAATGCGTTGACTGGGCAAGGATGATAAGCAACAATCTAGATGATCAGTTCAGGAACCTAAGAAAAACAAAGACGTTCTACATGAGCTCATATGTTATATATATGTTGGCTCGGATGACTAAGTACAGAGGGATAACTTACAAAGAACCAATTGGGTGTGGTCCTAAACAATTTAAAATCTATGAGGCTTGCCCACAATTGCACTTGAGCAACACCACCAACTACAAACTGTTGAACGATGCCTTCACCATGCACAAAGCAAGGACTCTTCAGCGAAGGACTCAACAAAGAATATCAAAATAGGCACAGGAGTTGATCGAAGAATACGGATATTGGCTTATCCAATTTCCGAAGTTCACCTATATTAGGCTGCAGGGGTTCACATCGTATCCATACAGATTACCGAGGTACCCCAGTGACAGAATGGTTATGTTAGAAGTATCTAGACAGCTCATCGCCTATGATAAAATCTAGAAGAAAAAGAAGAAAGGAGGATTAGACTTCCCGATCATTATGGGAAATTCAGATTAAGTTTGTCCTTCATTGCAGGCAGCCAGAGAAGCTGAGGATGAATTGCAATTCTTTCACCTTTCATACCACACTGGCAGGCAAGATTTTGATCCTTACAATAATATCAGAATAGTACAGGGTGTGGAGTATAGGCACATGGCTCATATTGAGGACTTCTGGGCTAATGCAGTAGATGATGCTAAAGTCAGGAGAAGAATGTTTACCAGGCTACCCTTGAAGATGATTAGAGAATGTGAAATCATTCCAGTTCCAGATCAAGTAGATGAGGACATTAATGTCATGCAAATAGACTATAAGTCAGTGAGAAACACATCGGTCCCACTATCTAATTGGTCCGAGCCGAAAATCACGGACTTGGACACGTTATGCATACCAGTTTTGACATTCACGAGGAACTGGGTGGAGAGGCATGTGAATAGGCTCAAAAGTAAATTAGTTGCTCTCACTTATAATCTCATGGGTGACCAGAGGCCACCATCAGCAAAGAAAAGAAAACAGGTTGCCCAAGCTGTTGAGCCACAAAGAGAAGTGCAAGTTCAACCGGTGCCTCAAAGGGTAGAGCAAGCATCACCCATACAATCACAGACTCGATCTTCGAGTGTGCAGGAGCTTTCACTATTTGGGTGTCAAAGAAATAAATCAAACGAGGAGCAAGAATTTCAGGAGGTAAACCAGCCACCACTCAGGGAGTCAGATAGCCTGAGTGTCAACGCTCCTAGAAGAGAAAGTCAGCAAGAGGAGGAAGAAGAGACGGCAACATACACTCGCTTCCAACAAATGATTGAAACAACATTAGAAGATGAGAATACTATAGGGCAAGAGGCTCGAGGTTCAAGAGAAGATATTCGACAGATGGAGATTGATGAGCCTCAACAAAGTGTTGTTAGGGAAGAAGTGCGCGAAGAGGAAGCAACTGAGGAGAAGCCCCTCATTATTTGTAATCTGCAACAAACAATGCTTGATTGGCTCACAGAGAGGATGAGAAAAGATCCCGAGGATGACTTTGACCCAACAATCGAGATGGATGAATTCCTGAGTAGAATCGGTGGGTCACCAAAAAAGAAGAGAGCAAAAAAATATTCAAAGATAGCAACAGATATGTTCGGTTCTCGCACGCTTCATGTAGTTGTTCCTAGAGAAGAATGCAATTGAGATGAGGAGATGCTGAAAAATTATGTGATTACTACTGTTGAGCTAGGCTGCCCCACTAGAGCTCAGATAATTGAAGAATGTGATAGCTCCTATCAGGCTCTGAAGGCCAGATTGCTTTGTATAGAGGGAAAGTACAAAAATTTGAGGAAGGAGCATAGGACATTGATCGGATATGTGTAGCACTTAGCTCGTCCATGTGGGCAGGAAAATCCAGTGGTTGATCTCCCAGCTGAGCTTTTGAAAGAATCAGTCAGCGGCTTGGAAGATTTGAAGAGGATGGCTCAGGAGGCGGACTAGTGGGTTGGCAATGTTCGCGTGGAGGCAGAGAAATTCATGGATGATCTCACCTACTCTTTCCAACAAGCCTCCAACATTCTTGCTCGCATGGAAAATGTTGATCAAGCTTGGAGCGAAGCACACATTTATCAAGATAAAACTATCCCTCGCTTGGCCGCCTTGATGCATATGCCCATGCAAACTCTGGTTGAGGGAGGAGTAATTTAGGAGGTTGAAGCTGTGTTGGCTAGATTCATAGAATTTGCAGTCAGGGAGAAAAACAGTGGGAACGTGTTTTTGGACGAAGGTCTTCTGGATGATAGTGGGCATTAAATGCTCATAGTGGTCAAAGGGAGAGAGTGGGCATTCTGCACTCATTTATTACCCCACTCCACTTTCTGGCAATATTTAGGGAAAAATCCTAACTAGAGTTTAAGTGACTCAATTTGAGCCCTTCATTGTAATTGAATCTGAGTCGTCCGTTGGACTAGGCCAACTATAAAAGGGGCATCCCCCCTCATGTGTAATATAGATAGATAGATAGACAGATAGGATCAGAGAGTAGAGAGAATAGCATAAAGAGTAGAGCATAGAGAGATAGATAGATAGATAGATAGATAGGATCAGAGAATAGAGAGAGTAGCATAAAGAGTAGAACATAGAGAGATTGATAGAAAGAGGAAGGAAATTTTTCAAATTGAATGCTTTGTAAGAGATTGTTGTGAACACTCCTATAGTAAAAAGAGTTATCATTGCTTGTGGTTTCATCTTTTATTGTGGGTAGCTAGCAAGATTTCTTCGTCCTTCCAATTCACGTAGAATCTTAAAGTAGAACTTAGAGTAAAGTAGATATTAATTCATGCATATAGATAGTTGTGGGATGTGGTGGTCAAATTGAGCAAGCTTCATTAGTCCATATCACTAGCAAACTTACTGAGGGTGGGTTCGCCTTGTGTGGTCAACTGGAATATTATGTACTTAACTTCGATTATGATTTATATGTTGGCATGCGTCGTTGTGATAGTATCTTCATGTTAAGTTGTGATTTGAATACCTCAAGTTACTCCTTTGAAGATTGCACTGGTTCTGTGGGTTGTCCAAGGTGAGACAAAGCAGAGCTTGGTTTAAGTTTGCAAGAGTTGATCTCCATGTCCCGTTCTTAGAGTGGATGATAGCTTTCCTTAGTCCCTGCATCCATTTAAATTCAGCATTTTCTGGTTAGTTTAGGAACTTGAGCTTCATTGATAAATATTCCTAATCTTGAAAGTCCTTTCCGACTAAGCAATCACGTAAGTCCCCTTGAAATACCAACAAATCACATCGAGCCAACCGAGTCTACGTCCACTGCATGAAGGAACCTTGGAGTTGAATCCATGATCCTTCGCAATCTTAGCATGCAAGATATTTTGATCAAGAGAGGATAGAGTGACCGTTGGAAACTTTATTCTGTGTTGGTGTGGTCATAAAACACCCGTCAACAGTATCCTTCAATCCTTGATTGGAAAAATTTTGTAGCAGCACTGTTGGTGGTTTAATCTGACTGAAATAAGTCTATAACAGCTGGTACACAATTTGAAGATGACCCAAAAATGATCTTATGCTTGAAAGAAGATGAAAAATGACTGATATCAAGTCTGAAACTTGATTACCAACAACTTGTGAAAGTCTGTTGTAGATTTCCAACCAACCCACAATGCAAAATCTCTTCAAAATGAAACCCCAATATGCCAAAAGGAGCAATTTGTTCCTTGAAGTCAGAATATAACCCAATCTACTTGATTCCTTCTTGGACCTACAACAAAACCAGTCTTCAAACCCTTATCTTTCAAAGTCTTAACTCCTTAGAAGCATGCCAATTTGGCTCTATGATGAACTCCATGCGAATTCACCTCTCATAGTGGAATGGGGTCATCACCAAACCACAGATATTTCAAGGGAATACCACCTTGAATTGACTGAAATTCACTTCCAGCCAAGAGAAGACTCTTCACAATTGTTTTTTCAAAATATCAATGCAACATAATGCTCTTCAAAGCCATCAATGCTTCTTAAATAAGGCTCCTAGTCCAAACCGCCATAGAGGAGAATCTGATTTGATTTTATTAAAGTATTCAATGCCTTCTTTACTAAAGCATCTAAGCTGCCCTTATCCAAAGGATCTGATTTTATCTTATTAAAATATTCGATGCCTTCTCCATTAAGGCACTAGACCACCCTTGACCAAGTTGACTTAGAAAAGAATCTGATTTGGTCTTGAATATTAAAATATTAGATGCCTTCTTAAACCGCCATAGAGAAGATCAGATTTGATCTTAAAATATCAAATAATAGTTGCCTTCTTCATTAAGTCTCTAAATCGCCTTAGGAGAGAGAATTGACTTCTAGAAGCAAATCAGATTTGATCCCATGTGGGTCAACCAACTCATGATCAGATTTGATTCCTTTTGGCCACTTAAGGAAGAAAATAACATTTTATTTATTTTAGACTCTCTTCCTATATTTCTTATAAGATTGCTTTGACTTGGCAAGTGGAACATGAAATAATTTTCAACATTATAATTTTTTTCCATTAAGGATAATTCCCCTTTTATTAAAAAACTTCAAAAGCAACTCACCAAAACTATGATTCTCATGGCCAGATATCATTCCCTCACTAGGATGACTAGCTCACGGGAATGGTGAATGAGCTAGTTCTCAACTCCAAGCTGTCACTCTGAGAATGGGGACATTACATTATCAAACCACAAAAAATGGCTTTAATATTGTAAAAAACAATTTTGTGTTGGAAGCCTATTATTTGTTTCAGCTGCAATAACAATCAATTTGGCAAAATTCATTGTTATTGAAAACTCAACGTATATAGAAACAAGTCTTACCATCTTTTACCTTCCACTTACTGATAAATTCTGCAACTTCTGAAGGCTTAGTCTCAGTCCCTTTAACTATCTTGAGAAAGTATTTGTTCAGCAAAAGCATCTCTATTCTGAATTTTCAGAGATTAAACCCAACCCAATCAAAACATTCAACAAGCCTTTGAAGTTCTGCTGCAATGAATATGACCATTTCTCTATCTTTTACTTTCATAATTTCAAAGGAGTACCTACTGTTAGATGAACTGGCTCTGATACCATGCAAAAAATTACACAGCTTTTACACAAATCTACCGAAAAAATACACAGATCAGAAAAAAAAGCATGCTACATGAAATCAGAATTAAATTAAAATATGTTTTTAGTCTCACACTCAATATTTGAAATAGTGATGCTTTTTCAAGAAAAAACAGGTGTTAAGAGTTCTACTGAAAGACTCAACTTAATCTATTTCTACCCGTCCTATTTTATCTCACTTAACTACATCTAAACAAAACAGTTTGCATGTGTTGTTCTTATTGAAAATGGAAATCCTAAATATTTGTCTATTTTTCTACATCTAATAGGGTCCCTTCGCATATGATCTCGACTAAATTGAGACACGTTTGAATCCCCTTCTAATTCCAGTTGCACAACGACTTTTAAACTCAGCCCCTTTTTCGATCTTGTCTTTGAATTTGTATTACCATCCCCCATATCCCCTTTTGACTTTAAAATGTTTTCAATTTCAATGCTTGAAGTTGTGTTTGCAAATACCAAATGCACCATATTGGTCTTTTTGCAAATGTTGGTTTGAAAATGAACTAAAGAGAAAAACAATAAATTTATTCTAGGGAATGCACTTAATTGTTTTCCAAAACAAATCAAAATCAAAAAAAGAATCAATTTAGGGCTTCTAACTTCTCTCATTTCAGCCCTTTAGTTGGTTTATGTTGGCTGCCTTTCACTTTCAGTAGTTGTAATGGCTGCCTTCAGCTACTTGTCTGCCCAAGCTCTTGCAAAGGCTGTCCTAGCTCCTGCAATGTCTGAATTGTTTTCACTGACTGTTTCCTCTTCTTGTTTCCCCCCATCTCCTTCTATAGTTAAGTGTGAATCTCCAGCTCTTTCTTCTTTAGTTCTGTGAGGAAATCAGCTCTCTTATTTTTCTTCTAGTTCATTTCTTAGTTTTTAGGGTTTGGTTTACAAAGGGAGTGACCCCACTTCCTTTTCCAAAAAAACATTGTGATATCCATAGGTCCCTAGGAGAGTCGAGGGAGTATCTTGGCATCCCCCTCCCATTTAAAGGATCTTTAGATGTCCTTGAGACACCTGCATACCCCAAGAACATTGTGAGAACGTTTCAGCATCACTAGGGTACATGAATGTCTTGGAAACAGCATCCCTAGGATGACCATCCCCAGAATGTGGGTGCTAAAAGGACATCTTGTCCTTGGAATGTTGAAATCAGCGAGAGAAGGGCCCAAGGGAGTAGGACACATCTATTTATCACAAAAATTCAAAAATCAAGAAACTTAAAAATTTCTTTCTCTATCTCTGCTTGTTTACTTATTACTTATAGAAGTGACAAAAAACATTAGCTCGGTGATGTTAGATTAGGGTTTATTTGTATGGCATGTTCTTAGTGTATCATGTTATCTTCATTATGACAAGTATTATTGGTAGGATAAATTTGCTTGGGTGTGATCTAAATGTATCCAAACCCTGGATGTATATTCTAGCTCCTATTTTCTAGTTATTCTAGGTTGATTGTTATCCTTAAGGCCTGTCCATCACACTATATTCCTTCAACATTTCAGTGAAAACTCTTTTGCGACCCACTTCTTGATCTTACCCCATTGTTTTAGCATTATGTCACCATTCAATCTTTTTTTATTACAAAGACATAGGCTGGTAGTGAAGATTCATCAGATTTTGATGAGGGAGACTTCAAGCTCTATATTCTAGCTCTTATATTCTATTTACTCTAGGTTAATTTTTTATCCTTAGGGTCCAACCAGCTATATTCCTTCAACATTTCAGTGAAAACCCTTGTGTGACCCACTTATTGATTTTACCCCATTTTCTTAGCATCATATCATCATCGTGCAAGCTTTTTCAGTTATAAAGACATAGGCTGCTAGTGAAGACCCAACCTTGTCAAATTTCTCAGATTTTGATGAGGAAGATCTCAAGCAAGGAGGTGCTGATTCAACAAAAAGGGGTTTGTCAACTCCAAGAATGTTCTTAAGATGGAGCATAAACTAGTTTCTTAAGATTATGCATTTGACTCTATCAAAGGAGAAACATGCATCTTCGTAAGGCATGCAATGGACTAACTATATCTTTACTCAATTCATGATATGTAGACAAACAAAAGAATAGTAGTGTTATGTTTAACAAGATTCAAGGGTGGTAATGGTTGGAGTATCAACATCATAGCAATAATCCATTTTATCTTATTGCATGCTCCTATTGAGATTCAAGTATTTTACCAGGTGAATCTGAATATAGAAACCCAGTCATGTTTCCATCATCTAAAATCTAAGTGCCTCGCTGTAAAATCTCAAACATCCATCATAACACAGTTTCACTCACACATTATGCTACTCAATCCCTTCTATAGACTTATTTTATTGTTTATTTTGTTAGTGTTTCTTGGATCAGATTATACAACTGAAAGCACTTAAAAATATTGCAACACATAAGACAATAAACACAGCAAGATACCCTAGGAAAACCCTCCTCTTGAGGGAGAAAAACCCAGCAAATAATTCTCTTATATAAGGTAGAACAAGAGCAGAAATCTGCTTACAACTTAGGCCCAACAATGGCCAATAATTGATACAATGAAATCGCACCTCTCCTAGATGCAAGATTTACAAATGAATATGATCTTCCTTGAATTCGGACTGCTGCTATGAAGGTGCGAACTTCTGCTCTAATTGCGAATATACTTGATGAACTTGAATGAATATAATGACAATAAAAGACCTTGTATATATACAATTGAGGTGCCCCCTCAACTTAGGTCAGCCCAAGCAATAAACAATTCATGCGAACCATTATAGGGTCAGCCCTTTATGTTTATCAATTGTTATTAACATAAATTAAATAGCTGAAAGGCTACCATTTAATTTATGCTACCTTCTTGAAGCGTGTGCAATGGAAGTGCAGCCCTAAGCCGCTATAACATCAACACTCCCTCTCAGCTAGGGATGATACTTCCACCTGCACACGACACATCATATCAATATGAAAACAAAATAGATTATCACCTCATCGTGATATCAACCATCATGGCTACCTCCATAGATGGTATGTACAAGTGCTCACCACTTAATGTGATGTTGTCACCTCAATGTGACTTTCACCATGGCTCCTCCAGAGGGTGATACACAAGCACAAGTAAATCATCACGGATTCCCTCACGTGATGTTGTCATGGAGTCACACGCATGACATCCACCATGGCTCTCCCAAAGGGTGGAAACAAGGGCTTTCACCTCAAATCTCGAAGAGAAATGCACTACCAAGGACTTGCACCTCAAATCTCTCTCAATAGAGAAATGTATTATCAAGGGCTTGAACCTCAAATCTCTCTCAATAGAGAAATGCATTACCAAGGGCTTACACCTCAAATCTCTCTCAATAGAGAAATGCATTACCAATTTAAGGATCACTGATACTGAGACTCTTTCTCAGTCAAGGCTGCATTCTCCACCATACCAAGCTTTTCTCGAAAGTACACAAACTTGATTCTGGAGAGAGGCTTGGTGACAATGTCTGCCGTTTGCTCATTAGTGCTGATATACCTCAACTATATAGCTTTCCTTAGTACCATATCTCTAATATAATGGTACTTGATCTCAACATGCTTTGTTCTGTCATGAAACACGGGATTCACAGAAAGCTTTACACAGCTCTGGTTATCATAGTGTATAATGGTGGGCTCCATTGATTGTCCAGACAATCCTGCAAGGAGCTTACGAAGCCACACTGCCTCACGAGCTGCCACACAGGCTGCAATGTACTCTGCCTCGGTTGTACTCAAAGCCATTGAAGACTTCTTTCCTGCTACACCAAGAAATCATAGCAGTACCCAAACTGAAGCAACAACCAAAGGTGCTCTTCCAATCTGAGACACATCCTGCCCAATCAGAATCAGTAAAGCCATGTAACTCCAAGTCCTCACCTGAAGAATATCTCAGTCCATATCCAATTGTGCCACGCAAGTATCTCAGGATATGTTTAGCTGCAACAAGATGTATTTGCCTTGGTTCACACATAAACTGGCTAAGTGCACTCACTGCATAGCATATGTCAGGTCTAGTGTTAACTAGATACATCAATGAACCAATCAACTGTCTATACATAGTAGAATCCACTGGATCTGAACTAGCTGCAACCTCCTTCAACTTATCTAGATTAGTCTCCATGGGTGTAGACATAGGTTTGTAGTCGATCATACCAAACCTTTTGAGAATGTCAATAGTATACTTGCCTTGACTTAGAATCATCTCATCTGGATTTTTCCAAACTTCTAAGCCAAGGAAGTAATGCATGAGACCTAGATTCTTCATCTCAAACTCTGAAGCTAACTCCTTCTTGCATTTTAGAATTAGGTGTTCCTCACCAGTGATAATCAAATCATCAACATACAAAACCAGAATCAAAGCTTCACCATTTACTACCTTGAAGTAGAGGTTAGAATCTGCATCATTCTTTGAGAAACCCAGACTCAATAGATACTGATCAATCCTTTCGTACCAAGCACGAGGAGCTTGCTTAAGACCATACAAGGCCTTCTTCAGCTTGCAAACATGAGACTCCTTCCCATGCACCTCAAATCCTTCGGGTTGCTCAATGTAAACCTCTTCTTCTATTACACCATTCAGAAAAGTTGTCTTTACATCTATTTGGTGAATCTTCCATCCTCTAGATGCAGCAATAGAAATGATGGTTCTGACAGACGTATATTGAGCCACAGGAGCAAAAGTTTCTTCATAGTCAACTCCCTCTTTTTGAGAGAACCCTCTAGCCACAAATCTAGCCTTGTGCTTCTCAATGCTCCCATCGGTTGCATGCTTGATTTTGAAGAACCATTTAGAAGACACCACAGATTTGCCTTTGGGTCTAGGAACTATATCCCAAACATCGTTTGTAAGTATGGACTGATACTCCTCAGTCATGGCATCTTTCCATACTTGTTGACTAGAAGCTTCTTTGACGTTTGAAGGCTCTGACTCAATGATCTGACTCATCAAGGCAACATAACTAGAGAACTTATGAGGTCTCTTGCTTTCTCTGAAAGCTCCTCTTGGGGCTGCAAAACTTTCTGCCTCCTGCATTGTCCTATGAGCCCAAAGAGGCCTTTTCTTTCCAATCACAATATCTAAAGGCCCATTAGTAGGATCCAAGGGTTCAACTGGATCATCATCTTCTTTAGGTTTTGGAACCTCTTTCTGATTCTCAGGAATATGGTCAACTTCCATATCTTGAGGAGGTTCTTCTTCATTGATCTCCATAGGAGTGCCCTTGGATCTTCTGAAGGCAACATCTTCCTCAAATGTGACATCTCTACTAATCTCAATAGACTTCTGACCTGGAATGTAGATTCTGTAGGCTTTCGATGTCTCACTGTAGCCCACCAGAATTCCCTTCTTTCCAAAAGGTTCTAACTTTGTTCTCTTTTCCTTTGGAATATGAACATATATTGGACAACCAAAGATCCTCAAATGACTAACTTTTGGTTTCACCCCTAATAATGCTTCTTCAGGAGTTTTATTCTCCAAGATCCTGTGGGGACTCCTGTTCTAAATATAGACAGCTGTCCTAGATGCCTCAACCTAGAGAGAGATTTGCAGATCTTGATCATGGATCATAGCTTTTACTGCTTCCACAATAGACCTATTTTTTCTTTCAGCAATACCATTTTGTTGTGGATTATAGGGAACACTGAACTCCCTCTTAATTCCTGCTTCAATATAGAAATCACAAATGTGCCAGAGGTGTATTCTCCACCATTATCAGATCTCAAGACCTTGATCCTTTTTCCAGACAGGTTTTCAACCTATGCCTTGAATTCTCTAAATCTTTCTAATACTTCTTCAGATTCTTTAGATCTCAAGAAATAAATCCAAGTCTTTCTAGAGTAATCATCAATAAAAATAATGTAATACAAGAAACCACTAGAAAATGCAATAGACATTGGACCACATAAATCAGAATGAATGAGATCAAGAATACATTTAGATCTACTTTCACTAGAATGAAACGTACCTTTTGTATTCTTGCCTAGGGCGCATCCTTTGCATGTACCTTCATGTTCCTGGTTGAATTTCGGAAGACCAGTGACCATCTTCTCCATGATAGGTAATGCTTCGAAAGTGAATGTGGGCCAATCTTCAATGCCAAAGATCACATATGCTGGAAGAGTTATGCACAAGAGCTTGAAGGGGACGAGTGCATAGCCTGTAGAGACATTCATGTCTAACTCCAATCACTTGAGTAGTTTTGAAGTTGGAATTCTTTGCCCATATAAGAACTTTGCCTTTAGAAAATGCAACTTGATAACCCTTGTCTTCTAATGCTGAAATTGAGACAAGATTCCTCTTTATCCCTGGAACGAACAGTACATCATTCAACTCCAATGAGATCTCGGAATCCAGGTGAAGAGTGGAGTTTCCAACTCCTTTCACAGAATATCTAGCATCGTCTCCAATAACGACTTGTTCACTAGTGTTACTCTCCACTAAGTTTGAAAGGTGTCCCCTGAAACCGGTGATGTGCCTAGAGGCACCACTATCAATCAGTCAAGTGTTGGCGTCGGTAGATACATTGCTTGACAAGGCTGAATAGAACAGATAATCACTGGAGTCCTTCTACGAAGCAACTTCTTCAACATTTGCGGTGGCAACCTGCTGCTTAGGTCTGAGAGGACATTCCTTCGCAAAGTGACCATACTTATCACAACGAAAGCATTGAATCTTGGACATGTCTCGTTTCCTTTTGAAGGCAGGAGCACCATCATTTCCATTTTCTCAATTCCTCTTGAAGAACCCTTTCTTAAAACCTTTTCCTTTCTTCGACGAATGAGAGGCAAGAACATGTATTTCTTCATTCTTTGAATTTTGACCAATGCCCCTAGCCATTAGTCTCAACTCCTCTTGAATGCAGTCAATCCTCAATCAATCAAACTTGGGAAGTTTAGATCTTGCACTGATTCCTTGAATAAACGACTCCCATTGTAATGAACCGGACCAAATTTTTTTTGATTTTTCACAATTGATTACAATGCAACACGCACCCGTTAAGGTTAGCACAAACCAAAACGTTGCGGAAAGTAACTCTAACCAGGATGTACACCAGGATCCCGATGTGGGCAAGGTGTGAGCATTGGTCAGAGGATCTATGCAATGCAAACTGAAGGAACTCTAACCAAGAATGGCGCCGAGTGATGGCGAGCATATGGTCAGAGGATCAATGCAATGCAAACTGAAGGAACTCTAACCAAGAATGGCGCCGAGTGATGGCGAGCATATGGTCAGAGGATCAATGCATGATGACAGAATGTAACCCTAACCAAGAATGGCGCCGATGGATGGCGAGCATATGGTCAGAGGGTCCCTAAACTACTCAACTGAAAGCAAATAGGCGGCAAGCCAACCTCTTCCACTTATTCAGTGGGGATTACATGTAAATTCAAAATGAAGGGAATGAATTGCTGACAGTACTACTGTTCAACTTACAGCAAATTAGAGAGCTTGCCAAATATCATAAGAGTAAGAACTTCCAAAGCTATAACAAGATAAGATCCCTCTTCTACAATCACAACTCTTTGAATATCAACCCCTCGCACAACTAATGAACTTCCTTAAATCTGGTATGACTGATTTGACAGATTTAATGTAGAACAGCAACATAACCACTCACGAAAATGCACATAACTCGCTCTAAACACATTCTATTGACGAGAAATCAAATGCAAATTACTATACTGATATAGGCACCCAAGATGCAATCCCTAAACCACCCAAAACAAGCCTTATTTATTTTTGCACAAACTTCAATGTACTTCAAGATGGTACGGCCCAGCTGCAAGGGCGGATTTCCTCTAAAAAATCAAAGAGACCCAAATAAAATCTGGAAATTGGCAAGAATGGTCGCCCCTCATAAACAGATTGATAGATTCAATACCCAGAATGATAGCATTTTTATTTCATGAGCTATGAGCAAATCTTACATTCCTCAATGACATTCAGCAACATCAAAATATGTCAGAAAATGTAAACTAGAACTCCCGAAATGCAATGACTCAATTGGAAATGCAATTCAAACCTATTACAAGCTAACCTCTCAACTAGTTGCTATCTTTCAAGCAAGAAGATGAGCCCATGCTAGGAGGAGTGCTTTCCTCGAAGCGAGTGCCTGAAGACAATTCAGCAGCATAACGGTGTAGAAGACAAAAGATGCCAAATGAAGAGCTGAGGCCTGATTAAATAGACAAGAGAGAAACATCTAGAAGCTTCCAGAAGGCGCCCAAACCCTAATTTCAAATTCACCTTTTCCCTCCAAAGAATGGCGTCCTTTTTCACCAATGAAATATTTCACTTTTTTTTAAAAATAAAATCAATCTTCTCAAATAGGCGTCCCTTTCTTCATCTCAATATTTGACATTTAAAAGATATAACTTATCTCTCCATGACACCTAGACCCTCAAAGTTCCCCTTTTTTTTTTTAAAACTTCTTAAAGTTGTACTGCTAGGCAAGGGGTATAATATTAAAATATAATATTATAATGAAAATACTTATCTCTCCAAGAAATAAGCGCCCAAAGCCAAGAATTGAAGTGCCAGCTGAACCAACTGAAGAAGAGGACCAACTGAACTGAACCCAAACTGTCCACTGCCAAAAATAGAATTTACTAAAAATAGTAAATTCGCGAAGTTGCCCGGAATGCCAAACTGAACACATCACTGCGAAGCTCTCTGAAAACCCAGAAAGAATCCACAAACAGAATCTCGAACCTCAAGCAACAACCTCCTCAAAACTAGGAAACCCTAATTTCACCATCCGCGTAGCCTACAGGTCTCCAGAATAGGCCAACGGTCAACTGAAACGGTCACAGCTGAGAAGGGGACATTACACCCATGAAAGCGGAAGACCATTGAGAGCAAGCATAGTCAAGTCTTTGTCATCAATCATGTGACCAATTGTGGAGAGCTGATCTCTTATCTCTGAAATCCTCATGAAGTAAGTGATTACAGATTCTCCTTTCGCCATTTTCACATGATGAAGTTGTTGCTTCAGTGCAAGTGCTCGATTGGTGTTGTTGATTTCATACATCTCTTCCAAAGTTGTAAACATCTCTCTTGCTATATCCAACTTGAAGACAATCGGTACAACATGATCCTTGATGGAATCAACCAACACTTTCTTTGCCCTAGTATCTTTCTTCCTCCACTGCAACTTCTCTTCTTCCTCCTCAAGTTCGGGAACTTTTGTTTTCACAAACTCAGCCAAATCATTCTCTTCTAATGTGAGCATGATCCTGAACCTCCATGATGTGTAGTTCGAAACTCCTTCGAGTCTATCCTCGATTTTCAAACCATTCACCATCTTGAAATTTAAATTAGGAGATAGACTGAAAAAGATTAGAGTGAGAGTTGCAAACTAAATCTGATCACGATCTTTTTCACACCCGCTCTGATACCATGTTAGTGTTTCTTAGATCAGATTATACAACTGAAAGCACTTAAAAATATTGCAACACATAAGACAATAAACACAGCAAGATACCCTGGGAAAACCCTTCTCTTGAGGGAGAAAAACCCAGCAAATAATTCTCTTATATAAGGTAGAACAAGAGCAGAAATCTGCTTACAACTTAGGCCCAACAATGGCCAATAATTGATACAATGAAATCGCACCTCTCCTAGATGCAAGATTTACAAATGAATATGATCTTCCTCGAATTCAGATTGTTGTTATGAAGGTGTGAACTTCTGCTCTAATTGCGAATATACTTGATGAACTTGAATGAATATAATGACAATAAAAGACCTTGTATATATACAATTGAGGCGCCTCCTCAACTTAGGTCGGCCCTCTATGAAGCAACATAATAAATGATAATTACAAGGTAGGTTGGCCCAAGCAATAAACAATTCATGCGAACCATTATAGGGTCGGACCTTTATGTTTATCAATTGTTATTAACATAAATTAAATAGCCGAAAGGCTACCATTTAATTTATGCTTCCTTCTTGAAGCGTGTGCAATGGAAGTGCAGCCCTAAGCTGCTATAACATCAACATATTTAATAACAAATATATTCAGTTATTTTTTACCTCCATTAGTTCCATGACCAAAATTTCTCTTCCCTCCAACTCCTCCATCAGCAAAAATATTGTGACTTAAATTTCTTTATACCAGTAGAAGGATCCCGAAGGTAAAATTTGACATAGAAGAGAATTCTAGTGCAGTAACAGGTGAAATGTGTGACCATTCTTATCACCAAACAAATTTTCTTTGAATCTTTTCCAATATGGACAAGCAAGTGATCTCAACATAGAACATGTGATTTTTCATTCTACAAAATGGTGGAAATAATTTCAACCTAAGCCTTTAAACAATTTCATATGGACTTGATATTGCAAGTTCCTCGTTTTTTATGAAGTGGAAAAAAATCAGAACACATACATAGATGATATAAAGTATATGAACTTACAAAGTGTCTGAATCTTGGCCAATCTTCTGTATATGTCAATGTGAAGTTTCCTTGCTTTATAGGGCATGATGTCATGGAACAAAGGTCAACAGTCTCTGAATAAACTTTTAATCCAATCCAGGTGACCACAATGTCCAATTTCCCGCCAGATATGGTAACATTTCTCCCTAATGATCATATGCAATAATTAAGTAATCTAACAATCTCATTCAATCTATTCTAAAATGGACATGAAGTCCACATAAATATCGTCTATCCTTGCATCTTTATGATCTTGATATTCCTCTTCATGAGGTTTTCTAATGGTTATGTTGTAAATAGAAAAATCAGATCAATTTCTTAAAAAATAGTAGCATCATTGGAGGTCAAAAATGGTCAAAGCTTAAATAGATATTAAAGGCTGTGGAATTGACATCATTTAAATTGAGATGTTGGAATGCTAAATCATATTTCTATTAAAACTCCAATGGCATTTCTTGAGGCAGTAGAAACACTAGATTTCCATAAAAATAAATATGAGTGTTCGCCGTTATATATATCAGGCCAACTTCATACCAGTTTCTGATTTACTTTCAGCAGGTAACTTCTTAAGAAATTCATCATCATCCTTGATAATGGTGCAATTGTGAATTATTTAAGGACAGACATAATGCAAAATGACAGAAACCGTTATAATAAAGATGCCCACTGTCTCATGCTAAAGAACACTCAATCAGATTGGAAGTTCTTTTACAGCTAGTGAGCTGAGAGATCTCATGGATGAGGTGAGTACATACATTGCTTCCAACTGCCAGGAAAGACAATCAAGATTTGCTTCTCCGATTTAAGCTCAATTTCTTTCATATATGCTCAAAACCTTTGTTTACAGTGATAAATTGATAATTGAAGATAAGATAAAACCCTCCATTAATGTTCTCCTTTGCCTTCAAAGCCACCATTTGCGAAAATTGCATGTTCTACTATGCTCTTTCATGTATACTACTATAGTGTCGCAAATTGACATGCTTATAACATGTATTTAAAACAACTGCACAAATTTTCTGAAGAGAAAAACAGATAAAGATCATAAAGGTTCCATAACATTTAACACACCCAATATAAATTGATTTCTTTCACCTCTAGTGAGTGACTTCCAGGATGGGATTAAAATTCTATGTACCATTTCATTCCAAAACCAAAAATAGAACAGCTTTCCTCTTATGTGATTCTTAGAACATGCTTCCCTACATACAAATTGATTTAGCTGCACTAAATGTCTATTTTATGTTCATTTTGTAGATTCTTCAAATGTTTTTGTTTGCACTTGTAAGAGAGCTTGACCAGAGTATGAATTCTTCAATAATCAATTCTTTTATTTGCAAATATAAGTCTTTTTATAAAACATCTTCATTCAATCATTGGTAAATAACCCAAGAGAATTAGGTAACAAATCAAAAGAGGATAAAAACATCAAGATGCTTCTGAGCCAAAGATCAATTTGGTTGATCTAATCTATGGTTCTCCTTCAAATTTTGTTATTTTTAAGCTGATGAATGTCAATGTCACACTTGCTCTAATCCATAGTGAATAATTGGTACATTGATGCCAGGGCATACCATGCATTATTAAGACACCACAAAGGCTTTGAGACTGAGTTCATGCTTTAAACAAAACTTAGCCAAGGGATAAGACTTCTTTTTTCTATAATCAAGTCTGGTAAAAGTTGTGTAACTTTAGTAGTAAATATTCCTATTTTGTGTTTGCCTACCCATACATTTGTAAGTGAAATGAAAGAGCTTGCTAATCACATCTTAAGTTGTAACTTCCTCTGTGTTAAATATCTTAGAATAGTGCACATGAATGCAAGGCAATGCCTCAAATAATTCAAGAAGAATATGAATTTCTAGTTCTTTTATAAGAATTTCAGCCTTCTTTATTAATGAGGAAAAACCTGTAGCCTTTCATTTTTCAGTAATTTAGTTCTGTTCCTGAAGTCATGGGGTGCTACAAGATGAATTTTCCATACGTAGAAGGGAATTCATAAATGCTTACCTTGGTGCTTAATTGTTGTTATAAACTTGTGAATGGCTTTGACATAACTTACTGAATCTAGCAATAGGTCATTTATGTTTGAAAATCACTATTTACTTGCGAAGCTACTTGGCCAATTAATAAAGAGTAAATAGAATTATAAAACATAAGTAATAGACCATATTAATTACACAAATAGTGCACGGAACATGAGTGTTATATTTTCATTCATCAAATAGGCAATAAGTAAGTATAGAAAAATGTGTGGTCCTTGACTACAAATGGAACATGAAATATATAGTTGGCTGAAGTTGGTTGTGGGCACCAACCGTCGGCAAATACTTGGTACAACTGACCAACCGTCGAGGACTAATACCCGATTACAACATATATTAATTACTTTATGCTGTGCACAATATTATTTATTTATTTATTTACTTGGTCGACTAACCAAATTAACTTTTGACTGACTACATCAGCCCCCCAAAAAAGAAAGTCGTCTTCCAAATGACATGACAACAAAATTGGGGATTTACATACATCAGAAAGTGACTAGTGAGAAGAGGGAGGGTGAGAGGGCATCCTTGGATGGATGGACGATGTCGGGGTAGATGTTAGCGAGCGTAGTTCTCGTAGCCTACAAACCTCCTCCATATGTATCCTCAACTAATGCTCAATCATGATCTCTCGCTCCCTTGCTTCCTTCACCATCTGCACAACCTCCATCACTTGTCCTTTTTCTTGGTCACCTTCTCTCGCCTTCTCTGTCAATTGAGCCTCCATGGCCTTCACTCTTTGCTTTGTCTCCCTCTCCATCTTTGACATGTTGGCCTATATGGCCGATGCTTTAGCTCTCTCATTGACGGTGAGCTGAGTTTGCTGAGCAAGCTAATCTTCAAATTTTTGTGTATGCTCGGCTCACTCTTCCTAGACCTTTTGTACCACTTGCAGAGCCTCAATATTCTCCTGTACTGCCTCATTTGTGGATGTCATCTGTTGTTTCATATTAAAAGGGTGAAGTATTTTTTAAAAAGGTTGCATTTAAAAAAAATGGCAGTTTTTTTTGGTAAGGGTACATAGCACCCTGCCACCACCGTAGTTGTGCAGGTCCATTAACCAAGGCTTTTCCTATCCGCCATGCTTCCCCATTTATCTAGCGGTTGCTACTTTACACCGACAACAAAAAAAAAATTACCGCCGCTTTCTGCAAATTTCGGCGACAAAAAGTTTTTTCTAGGAGGATGCAAAAAAATTTACAGCAATTTCTCGAGGCGATGAATATTCTAACGAAGATGGAATTTTCAAAGGGCAGCGGATTTTTCCGACTAGTTCGTGGCTTCTCGGTATGGTCGACTTTTCCTAACAATTTTGTGTCATTTTCCAGCCGCGACGTTTTTTACCAACGGGAGATTTTTTTTTGTCGGGCACAAAATATTCTTTGGAATATTTCGACATTTTCTCATTTTCGAAGGCCGATTTTTTTCCAACGATAGGGGAATATTATCCAAATATTCCAACATGATGTCAGCCATATGGATTGCTCAATGGCCCCCTTTGACCCCTCTTTGGCCCTAAGGGCGCAGTTTTTTATTTTTTCCATAACTTGGGTGTACGATGTCGGATTTTGACAAACGAGATATCATTGGAAAGTTAGTTCCGCCAACTTTCTATTGGAGTTGAGAAGATACAACACCACGGAAGCCCAAAAGATCTTTGCAAGCAAATAACCTGTTACAAGAAGAAACAAAGAGAAGCAACAAAGGAAATGCTCAAGAATGTGGAGCCATGAATTCACACAAAATATAAAATGAATTATTGATACAAAAGATAGTTTTCAGCTACATATAGATGAAAACCCTAAAAAGGAAAACCCTAGGCTTGCACAATAATAATTAATAAAGTAATTAATTATTATGCACCTAATGTTAGCTTAAGTGAAAAGAGGTAAAAGGGAACTTTACGTAATTAAACAAATATTGTTTAATTAATAAAGTAAATACCCAATTACTCTAACACCCCCCCTTAAGATAGACATAGGGAGAAGCTAAAACCTAGAAGAAGCTACTGAAAGCAAAAGCAATGGGTCCCGGCAACAAGGCCAGATCAGGTACCCATGTACAAAATCAATGCAAACTAAATGAAATGGGGTAAAGGAGAAAACCCAGTGGGAACAAAACTCCTCCCCAAAATAGAATGCAAGGAAGAAATGCAATGCACTAATGAAAGAAGGATAGGAGGTGGATAACATAATACCCCCCATAGACAGCTTCTATCATATAAGTACATGTACAATGATCTCCATAGGAGATATAGAAAGAGAGAAGAAGGCCCCCCCACAATGAAGAAACTCCTGTCACAATGGTAGATGCCTGATGTAGAATCCAAAAGGAGATCCTGAAGCGGCAAAAGATATTCCTCCCCTTGGGAAGAAACGGATCCATGGACCTGTATCGAAGAAACCCTGTGAAGAAGGAAGAACCAATCTGTCTCAAGATGTGTGCCATGATAGGATGCTGAAGAGTCTCACTGTCTGAATGGAAACAAATAATGTCAAATCCAATCTGATGTGGAGAATACTGAAATGCAACCTCTGAATGCACAGATAATGGTGGGCGAATAGTGATAATCTGACTGTCAAGGTAGAGGAGATGAATGTCCTCAAAATAATCCTCCAAATCTGCAATATAGGACTCAACAAACAAGAAAGATATGTCTGCAACATAAGAGTCCAAAGTAGCTATGTCTGGAAGATGTATGATGCCCTGCTGCACTGAATCAAGAACAACAAGAGATGTTGATGAAGTCTCAGTCTGAAGAGTAGGAACTGTGAGACAAACCTCTGATCCATCGGAATAAGTAAGGGTGTCTAAATACTCAAGCTCCTCTAAAGTATCATGATCAAATGGTGTATTCTCTCTCCAAGAAATGGGTATGAGACAATCTGAAGTAGGATCCTCTGGGAATGGAGATAGAATAGGGTCTCCATAGATCTCCCAAATACGTGTCCAAAGTGGGTGAGGACAATCAATGTCCGATATAACCAACACAGTGTCATGATCAACACTAGACAATATAACTCCTGCAATGTGATTTCTAATAATATCCCGTGCTAATCTACCCTCTAAAGTTGTTGGTTCAAGTATGAGATCATACAAATAAGGCAAAATATTAAGCCACCTACAATGTGTAAGTATACCCTTTGCCCATGACTCATAATTACCCCGTTCCAGAAGAACAACTGAAGGGTGAGTAGAGAAACCCATGATAACTCTTCAAATGAAAAACAAACTGAGAAATCTGACCTTACAGCATTTAGATCAAATTAATATAACCCATCCCACGCAAACAAAACTCATGTAGGAGCCAAAATGACCAAGTAATTGAGCAAAGTGTAAAAACACACAAAGCTGAATAAAAAATACCTAGTAAACGAACTGGTAAAATAGACTATAAATCTGGGAAGAGCACTGTAACACCTTTCCAACACCTATTCGTTTGCGCAAAACGGAGTTCGGACGCAAAAGATACGCCCCTTGGAGTGAAAAAACCAAGTTCTGACTTTGACTAGCAAAAAACACAGCAAAACTGCAAAATCAGGAAAAATTACTAGTACCACTTGAACGGCGCCGGAACCATCTTTCCGACGATATCTCGTTTGCGAAAAAGCGAGAAAAATTGCCCATTCTACGCCCGATTTAGCGCAAGCTGCTCCAATGTGCAAAAAAAATATTGTTTGGAGCCCTCAAGGGCTAAAGTCTTCGGCCCCTGGTCACGTGGATGACCAGGGGGCTGGCGGCTGGGCGGAGCCCGCGGTCACCCATGTGACCGGGTGGCGGGGGTTTGGAGGCCCGCAAGGGCTGGCACGGCCGACTCGGGTCGGCGAGCCCGGTGACCTCGGCGGAGTCGGCAGGGGTCGAACCGGGAACTCGGCGGACGACGGGGCGAGCTCGGCGGAGCGCAGGCCGGAGCACGACGGGGAGCTCGGCGGAGCACAGCGGAGCCAGTGGTGGCGAGCGAAGCGGCGAGTGGAGCAGTGAGCTCGACGAGCGGATGGGGCGACGCCGGATGGAGCAGATGGCGGCGGAGCCGATGCTGGTGGCCGCTTGGCGGCGTTGTGGTGGCCACCGGGTGGCGAAATAAATTTCACTGGCCGCGCACAAAAATAAATCAAAAAACCATTATTTTTTATTTTTTTTTTGCTCCGTACGGCCCTAGGGCAAAAAAAATTTTGCCTTCCAAATTGACTGTAACTAAAATCGACCAAATTGACTGTAACTAAAATCGACGATTTGACAGTTGTTTTAGGGGTTTCTGGGTGCTACAAATCCAATGGCACTATCCATTTGAGCCCAAAGTGAACCCAAAAAATGGAGTATGCTGAATCCACCCAAAAAAAACCTTAGAACCCTAGATTTGCTTCCAATGCAAAATCTCAAAACAAGAACAAGCAGCTGCAAATCTAAAGCTCTGATACCATGTTGGAGTTGAGAAGATACAACACCATAGAAGCCCAAAAGATCTTTGCAAGCAAATAACCTGTTACAAGGAGAAACAAAGAGAAACAACAAAGGAAATGCTCAAGAATGTGGAGCCATGAATTCACACAAAATGTAAAATGAATTAATGATACAAAAGATAGTTTTCAACTACATATAGATGAAAACCCTAAAAAGGAAAACCCTAGGCTTGCACAATAATAATTAATAAAGTAACTAATTATTATGCACCTAATGTTAGCTTAAGTGAAAAGAGGTAAAAGGGAACTTTATGTAATTAAACAAATATTG